>MQRK01254147.1:15179-31334 GCA_001938485.1 Girardia tigrina
TATATATATATATATAATTACCATATAAATATATATCTATTTAATTTTTTAACTTAAAAATAATAAAATTTTTAATAAAATGTACTTTATTTTGGAATTCTAAATTTAACGAAACATAAAATTTACTTAATTTTTAAAATTCCAATTTTAACGAAACCGAACAAAAATAATTATTATTCTACGAAGTTTTAAATAATAAATATATTTAAAAGGACGAATATGTGATTCATGTTATTGAATTAATATTATTAGAATAATTCAAGTTATTAGTAATATTATTATTTCAAGAAGTTAAAATATTTAAGTTACTTTAGTCAAAAATTTCTTATATTCGTAATAAGATAGTTACGGATTGTAGAAATAAATGATTTGATAGTGTTGCTTCTCTTTATTGTCAATATGCGTTGATGTTTAGTTATATTAATTCAAATAATTAATTTATTTTTATTACCCTTTTAGTTGTTAAGAGCGAGTTCATTGAATTATTGTTCAGTTAGAACGCTTTTACAATTATTATTATTACTATAATAATAATTATTATTTTACGAAGCTTTGAATAATGAATATATTTAGAAAGGACGAATATGTGATTCATGTTAGTGAATTTAAACATGAATACAAAAGGTTGATTGAAAATGAGTTTTCAGTACTAAAAAAGGAGTACAAAGTTATTCTATTTTTTATTTGTGAAATAATAATATTACTAATAACTTGAATTATTCTGATAATATTAATGGCAAAATATTTAATGTTAATATTATTGATTACTAGTAAAATCAACGACTCTATAAGGGTTCTTTTAATGGTTCTCACGTTTGTGAGTGGTAAAAACCAACATCTCTGAAAATGTATACCATTTAATACTAAATAATAATTACTTTTACAATTCGGTCGAGAAAAATTTCACTTTCTTGCAATTCTTTTAAACTTAATTTGGTGAGGTTTTTTTTTGATACTGCGCATTCCATCATGGGCCGACACTTCCATCAGTGGATTGGCCTGGCATGTTCCAGGATCTCTCTTGCTTCCACAGTCATCAAGAAAAAATTGATTCTGTTCGAGGAAGATTAGTGTGTCCTTTTTCGGTATCACGACAAAACGCCGCGGATAAAATGCCGCGAACAAAAACGCCGCGGACAAAACGCCGTGTACAAAAACGCCGCAGACAAAATAATTTGAAATGAATTAAGAATTTTAGGAATTAAATGAAATAATTTTCCTTTTTCGTAACATTATTATAAGTAGATATTTCAGACTTACCGGAAATAATAAAATTTTTGAAGTTAATTTTTCATATTTTCACTTAAGAATATTAGGTTTCTTACCTCAATTTAGTTCAGAAAAATGCTTTCTATCTAATGGATAAGATAGAAAAATTGTAAATGTCGAGTAATATAAGTGTTTGTTTTTTGTCAGAATTTATTTTCATGTTTTATCAATTTGAAAATAGGATTTTCGATTTAAGTTCCTGTAAAATAATAGATCAGCCTTCCCGCCTGTAGGATGACAGACTTAGTAGCATTAGCATACATGATTTTGAATCATAAACTCTGTATCAAGTAGAAACCATAGAACATTCAACAGTATTCAAATCCTCTTATGTCTTCCTGTTGGATGCTGTGAGTTTTCAATGCACGAGCATGGATAAGCTTACTTATTAAAAATGAAAAAAACATGATCCCTAGTTCTTTGATATTATAAAACCTAAAATAAAGAAACATTTTTATTTCAATGGGGAAAAGGACAGTTAGATATCTCTCTATTCGTTATGTATTCCGGTTGGAATGTTAATACTTCTGTCGACACCACTACTTGGTCACTCATATAAGTGTTACCAAAAGTCAAGAATTCATCATATATAAGCGTAGTCAAATCATCTGTTCTTCAGTTTTTTTTGTATTGTTGAATATTTCAGTATGGTGATTCGCTATAACCATCCATCTGTTCTGTAATTATTGTGATAATTCTCTACGAGACAATCATAAGATCAGGCTGTCGCTGAGCGCAATGACTAGAATTAGATAACAAAAACCAAATTCATATTATTTCAATGGTATTGAAAAGAAAATGAATGGAGTCCAACGTAAAGAAAAGATGAAAAAAGTTGTCGCACTAATAAAGTTTGTCATTCTAGTTGTACAAGTATTGTTCTAAGGGAAATTAAATTCAATATAATCTGTAACATTAAGCTAATGATGAAGCATGAGTGATTATTCTCAGAAAATGTATTATATTCTACGAATATACATGCATAAGAGTGTAAATATCGTCACGCATGTTTTAAACACTTAAATAATCTATGCAAACACAAACAGAGGCCGTAAAAAGCAACTAAATAGTGAACGCACAACTCGAGATATGGTTCTGGTTTATGACGAAGAGGAAAAACTATAACTTTCGAAAATTTTGTCACTACGTTAAATGAGAGTAGCGGTAAAATTTTCTTACTAGTGCAATGAATGTGCTAAATAGAAGGAACTAAGAAGACACATTAAAAACATCTTAAGTATTCACAGGTGGTCTCTGTAGAATTTTACTGATAATTATTTGGTGCTCTTTCCTCATAATATTTGCGTACTTTTTTTCCGATCTTTTTCCGACTGTCTGAATCTAGTTAATCCAATCATACATTATTATCAGTGAGGTACTTGTGCAGATGAATGAACTAGATTTCCATTCTGCTAATACATAATTTTATAAAATTTATTGAGTTTTTATATTTAATTTGCAGATAATAAAT
Organism: Girardia tigrina; assembly: GCA_001938485.1. Classification (NCBI taxonomy): domain Eukaryota; kingdom Metazoa; phylum Platyhelminthes; order Tricladida; family Dugesiidae; genus Girardia; species Girardia tigrina. Next base: position 17,920 of record MQRK01254147.1, read on the forward strand.
ATTTTTTAATAATATTTATTTATATTACCTAGTATTGTCAATGGTTGGCATATATAGATATTATTTTTATTCTTATTTGTTGCTTTCTAGTCTATTCGGGATACTTGTTGAACACACTACATTAAATCTATGATTTTCTTTTACTGAAATATTCCAAACTAAAATAATATTCATCGTAATCAAATAATAAATATTATCATTAATTAATTATTGAAAAATTGACGTCCAATGTCCTTATACTAGCTCATTGTGTAATGTTTTGTATTTATTAAAATTATGCTGTTTGTTAATCTTTAGCCAAATAACAGGATTTTGTTTGTATAAATCTATTTAAAAGTAAATTGTGAGCGGAAAATATGTTGTTTTCTGAAAAACAAGTTCTTAAACTTTGAAAAGCGTAGCGTTATTGGGTTTCAGTTTTTTAAAAAATTGTACTTGAAGAAGTCACAAAAGTTGCGTGCAACCTATAATGTGGTCGTCTCATCACGAACTACGGATTTGGAAATTTAAAAGCCGTAAAACGAATGGATGGAGAATTAGTTGAGTTAAATACATTGGTTTCTAATTCAACAAAAAACTCTGAGTTGAAGAATTAAAATTCAGTAATCTTGCCGATCCCCAGGTTGTCCTGAAGACCGGTCTGTGGTAGCAGAAGGGCGCCGGATATCATGCGGGTTGAGCTTGGTCTCATCGTGCTGGGCCCATTGCAATGAATTGTTTAATTAGAAACCGAATTGAATGTAATATACTGATGTTATTTAAGCTGCAAAGGAAAATAGACAAAATCCAAACGAAGAAACATAATTTCCTTCCATGATACCGCTCCCATCAACAAACATTATCTGACAAGGAACACACTTCTGGAACATTAATTTAAAAACATTGTTGAGAAGGGATTCCTCCCATTTATTTTTTTTAATTTTCCACCTAAATCAGCATTTAAAAGGTTCATTTCTGGGAACGCGTAACAACTGGAAGCGCTCATAACAAACTTTTTAGTGAACATGATGCAAGTTGATTCTGAAAAGCGTTCTCTGATTTAGTTTTCGAACAAAAATAGAAATTTATGGCTTATCTAGTGAAGCTATTAAAATTTTATAACTTTGTCCTATTCTTAAATGGTGTAGTCTACGGACCTTTTGACGTCCCTATATAAGATATTTTAATTTGGATTTTTCATAAGTTTTGATGAATATCTTTTAGAACTTAATAAATCAAACAATGAAAATAAAAGAAAATGAATGTGCTCTTTTCAAGACAGCAGATTCATTAACTAAACTCAACTTCGACATCAAGAACCATGTGATCCAAAGTCTGTTGAACTTTTTGTTACAATAAAATAATTTTTAATTGTTACCTTAGTCGATGATATCAGAGTTTCGATATCAAAATCTTCATTTTCAAATACACAATTAGATTCAGTTTTTATTCCTGACAATAAAAATTTTCAAATAATCGAATATATCGTTTCCCAAGACCCCTATGAACACAGCATCTCAGACTTCTTACAGATGATTTGGGAACTTCGTATTACATTTGTTATTTCTTTAACCAAGTTAATTTTTATATTTTTTCGAACGCAATTAATTAACTTCATTTGATCAGAATGGGTAAAAGAAAAATGAGTTACTTTGAATACTGGGCATCGAAAAATGAGGATGCTTTCTATAACATTCGAGATGGGGTTTATAAATTATCAACTAGAACGGAAAGTGTATTGGGGAATTTAACGGAGCGGCATTTAGTCATTGAAAAAGTAATTCAAATGTATAATTTTTAGAGTTTTGATTTGAATTTTTGGCGCCCAGACAATTGCGTTAAGACAATTGCGGAATAACAATTGACTTCATGAAAAATTATGTAAAGCACAATTGTGTAAATATTATTAAATTATTATTAAATAATTTATGGTTTTGAATGAAATGATGACACCTATATACAATTCAAATATTTCACAAATTATGATTAATTTACCCTTAATTATATTTTTAAAATAACAAGCTAAAAATCAAAAGACATAAAAAAGATTAATTTAACTTTTATTGAATATTATTGATAAAATTATTTACTGCAGGTTTCCAATCTCCTCAGATACTTGAAATTGTCCCTCTCAATATTGTATTCATTGATTTCAATCTGTAAGGTTTTATAGTTAAGGTTAGGTTTATGATCACGGTCACAATTACGGTTTATTTCATGATATTAAATAATCAATTTTTATGTAAAAATTCTTTGATGAAACTTTTGTGTGCGAAATTTTCACGTACGCAATTGGCTTGACGTAATTGTCTTTATACAATTGTCACGGAACCCAATTTTTATTAGCTTTTATTTATTGTTATTTTGAATGTTATATGTTATAAATATTTGTCTTACTATTATTTTTTATGAAGATCTGATATACCAAGGAACTCATAACCTACCCCAACTTTTTTATGGACTTTCATTCATTTTATTGTATTCTAAAAACCATTTTTAAAAACTTATTTGTCATAAAATTATGAATTTATAACAGTTATATCTCTCTAGAACTCATTAGAACGAAGAGAAATCCACCAACTCCATTTGACGACCCCTCACATTCAAGAGGATTCCATTTTAAACATGTATGAAAAGCTTTTCGTTAAGCTTCATGAAATAAAATCAGTGGGTGATTGTTATCCTATTCTATTTCATTCCAGGTATTTTGTGATTTTATTGAAGTAATTATAAATCATTCTAAAGTTATAACAACAATTTAAACATTGCTTTTGTCAAATGGAAAAGTAAAGTAATTAATAAAATCTAGAACATGATATTTGAATATTTTTTAAAATTTTATTGAACAATATTTTAGCTGCAATCAATGAGTAAATGCCAAACACTATCTTGCAAAGAATCACAAAATATACATAGCGAACACTAAAGTCGCTCGCAAAACAATAAAAAATATTGCGCTAAGTTAGGGCCTAAGTGGTGTCCCCCTACACGAGAAAGACGGTTTCAATTAAATGTCTCTATGTGGAATATAAAAGTATTCGATGATCAAAAAGTTCTAAGTGTCGCATATACACTATATTAACAACATCAATATGAGTTTTACAACATTTATTAATATCACAAGCGCATTCACTATTTGACATCTCTCTTGATCAATATATTTCTGAGTTAATAGTAATTATTATCAATAAATGAAAATCTGTTAATAAAAATGATTAATTATAAAGAATCTAATTGGTTAAAATTAAATTTAAACATTTTTTAAAAAAGAACATAATAAATTAATATATTAAAATTTTAAATTACATTAAAAAATAAATAATACATTCAAAAATTATTTTAAATCTTTTTACTTTAAAATTAAATTGTTTTTAATTAGTAAGAATCAAAGAAAATATCAATCATCCATCTGTGCAGGAGAGACACAATCCGAATCAACATTCTACATGCACAATATCAATACACAATTCAAAACATTCCTCACACACTAGAAAGGTTGAATGTCGACTTGGCTATCCTGACGGAAATGCATAGGATCGATTTACGATTTACTTAGATACAATTTATTTTGATAATTAAACAAATAATCTTTGAATATATACAAAAAAATAATCAAATAAAATTTGTAATATTGAAATTGAAATTATAGATTATATTTTATTCACGAATTTATTCTAAATTAAAATTAGGTGAACTAGGGTTCACTTATAGTCAGTATTAAAGGCATTTTTGACGTCATAACCAAAGCATTGGTCGGTGTTACCCAAAAATCCGTTATTACTGAAATAATTTCCCTTTAATCAGAACATTGCACATATTTGCTCTTAGTATCAACATGTATTCTGTAATCAAGATACTGAGTGATTAACTCACCCAGGAATTCCAGAGCTGAGTAATAAATAAAATTTTAAACTCTCCAATGTATCAAAACTTCGTCAATACATTTGCCAGAGTTTCTTAAGAGGGAATATTCCACAATGACCATAACAATATTATTACGACGTCGGTACTGTACCGGCACTATCCAAGTCATGGCTTTATGATAGAAATACTATTCCTGGAAATTTAGTTTACTTCTTTAAACATCACTAGGAAAACTTAATGTGGAAATAAAGGTTATTGAAAATATGTCAGTACAGTTTTGTTTGATCCCCTTGTGTGGATTGTCTTGATCTTTCCCTTACCGTGTTAAAAATATGCGTGTTACCTTGCTTTGTAATAGCTACACATTTAGAAACCAATGGTTTTAAATCGATACAAATAGAAATATTCATCGACATTGCTTATGGTAGAAGTCAATATAAAATAATAGATTATTTTCGCAATTGAATGCGTAAATATATAACGGAGGAATGACTAAGATCTCAAAATCAAAGTCATTGTATTAATAGAGATATTTAAGTTATTAGAAGCAATGTGTACACGTTACACAGCATGGTATAGGAAGGGTTCAAATACTAAACCTATTATTCAAGAGATTGAAAGAGATCAGTAATTTTTCATCACTTTAATCTCTGATGATAATTGTTTGTCCATGCCCTTAGTGTATATCAAACTTTGGTGTACATGCAGACAAATTCTTTCATTCCGTATAAGATTCGCTCGAATCTGGTGAAGTCAAAATACCTTGTGAAAGGCAAATTGGATTTTACTACACAGTGTTTGATTTTTTTCCTTATTTGATTCTTGCATTGAAAAAGTTAAGAGCTCACTCAATGAATTTAAGGTGACATTTTCTTTTTCAAATTTTAGTCCTACTCCTCCATTTGTACGTGGACTATACAGGTATGAGTTGGAGGTATTTGTGTGCAATCCAGGTAACTTTTTGTGAAACAGTTGGGTAATGTTATCAATACTGTGTTTCTTACAATCCAGAGATTTATCTGCTGTTTCTAGCATAGTTGCTTGGAATGACATATTCAACATGCTGTTGTACCTGTCCAGGATAAACAAAATCAGAAAGATGTGCTCAGTACAATCATCATGGGGTTATGTATGTAGAAGTGGTGATTCTGCAAAAGGTGTAGAAGATAGTGGATCTCCATACATTCATACACATATTCTATTAGTGCAACTAGTCTCCACGAAGAGATGTCATCATAATGTTCTTTCTTATCTGGCCTTTGGAGTAAATTAGTAAAGAATTCTTTTCAGCTCTCAGGTTTAACATGGATATCAATAGTTCTATTTTTAATAATTCTATTTAACCATGTAAAGTTTTCAGGTATCTGTTTCTTTTCCCATGTGTAGAATAAGGGGACGATTTGATGGTAACCACCGGTTGTCTTTGTTTTTGTACCAACTGTTGCCGGTATTTTAACTGGCTTGTTATTGTCCTGGGTTTTGGTTTTGGAACGCGTTTAACTTACTGTTATTTCTCTTCATTTATCATCTTCTGTCGACTTTGTTGGAGGGATAGGAGAATCACACAAATCAATACCTGATTGTGTATTGATCTGAGAAACCTGAGTTCTCTCATGATGTTCCATGACATCAAAAAAAGGAGAACGATAAGCTTCAATTGTTGGTATTGACAATTCTGGTATTGGTATTGTTTTCAATTAAGGAAGGAGAGTCAAGTTGATCTGTCTTGAGAGTGTTATCAACGGACTCAACAGTATCCACTGGAGTTTTAATCTTTTATGATCTCTCTTTCTCTTCTTGATTCTATTTGGATAGCTCTTCCAATATAGCAGAAGATTCATACAACTCAGTATTAGTCGGTATACTGATTTGCGGGAAAGAAGTACCATTTCCTGGTTTCATCACATCAAAAGATTGGATGGAAGCTTCTCTGCTGTTGGGAAATTTCTCTTCTTGTGTTCCCTTTCTGTCATTACATTGGTGGTTTCCAAGTCAATGTGATTCATCCTTTCTTGCACTCTTTCTTCTGTCTCTTTCTGTAGTTCACCTTTACTCTTTCTCTCCTCATTTAGTTTCACTCTCTCAGTTTCGTCTACATTCCTTGTTACTGGGGTGTATGATGAAGTATCTGCAATATCTCTGAAGCTATCGTCTATTGGGTTGTCATAGAAAATAGTTTTATCCAGTTCAACAGAGCTGTTGACGATATTTTCTATGGCGATTTGCAGGATTAATTGCTCCTCTTCCATTGTAAGTAAATCTACATCATCAAATTTCACCTCTTCTTCATCCACTGCAGGAGAGTCTTCTTCTTTCTTCTCTTCATCAAGTTGGTCTACATCTCTCTCCTTGTCTTCGATTTGATTGTTTTCTTCAATCTTATCAATGATCTCCTAGTCGATGCGATTTTGATAATTCTCTTCAAACATACCGTCAACCGAGGTTACTTTTTCAGCATTATTCGAAAGATGTTTTCTTTCAAATTTTATTTCAATATCTTGAACTAGTTTGCTTATCAGAATTCGGTGATACAAGCTTTTTTCCGATTCTTTCTTGTCTTCATTTTTCTTTTCCACTGACTCAGGTTGTGTTCTCTCCTTTTTCCTGATTCTGGCAGATTTAAGTGCGGCATTATTCTGCAAGTATTAGGATGGCCTCAATTTTCTGAGACGAAATGAGCATCTCTGTTGGGATGCTCATCTTGTGACTCATTCGTCGGCAATCAGGTTAAACACTGATAGTAAAAGCTTACTTGATTTCTCTCATCAGATTTAATTTGTTCTTGGTAATAAACGCAGTGACCTCTTTAACCTGAATGTTAGTTGGTCCCTTCACTTTTATTTTCTCTCAAAGTGAAGTCGCATTGTTCATCATCTTTCATCTGGGTAACAGTGACATAATTCCAAATCAATATCACAATAGCAAAATATAAATAATATCATTAGAAAATATTCACCATACCATTTTTTCAATAGATTTTGTTACAGCTAAAGTAAATGGTCCTCATTAATAAAATTTGTGTTAAGTTATAATGTTATAAACTTGATTTTAGTAATATATTTGTTAGAATTTTATACTTTAAACGCAAAAAATGTCATGACAATCAGAAAAAATATAAGTTAAGAATATAAAGAAAATATGAAAATAAATAATTTTCGTCAGAATATATTGTGATTAATTTCGACGGATCAACCGTCATCATCAGACTGAATTAACAATGATATACTCGCGTTTATATATCAAAGCAATGTTTATGTAATTATTATGTCATTTAAATCATGAAAATACTTTCAATAAAGTTGAAGAGGATGGTGTTTGGACATTGATTTTAGGATCAAAAGATTTGATCAACAATGCTTCACACATCGCCCTCTCCCAGTAATTATCAAATTGTGAACACAAAATTTTAAAATTACTTACTTCAACTTTACTATTCAAACAGTTCTTCTTATGTTGAGCAATACTGCTATCACTTTCCCTGCGATTATGTTCCTGAATCCGTTTACAGAGATGACGACAAGTCTCTCCGATGTATGTGGCGTCACACCCATTACATTTATATTGATAAACTAAATTGGAACATAACCCAGTTGGAGTGATAGATTTACTACTAAACAAACTTCCTTTCTTACATGATCTAGATACAATTTTTAAATTTAATAAATTATTTTCATCATGTTTCAAAATAGAGTTTTTGAATTTCCTGAAACCCTCAGAGTAGGGAACAGTCAAAATAAAACCAATATTATCATAATTTATTTATTGATTTAAATGACATAATGATTACATAAACATTGCTTTGATATATAAACGCGAGTATATCATTGTTAATTCTGTCTGATGATGACGGTTGATCCGTCGAAATTAATCACAATATATTCGGACGAAAATTTTTTGACTTTTAAAAATTCATTATCGTCATTTTTTAAATATTTATATGAAAATAAATAACTTCCTTTTTTTCATTTCCCTGAATAAAATATTTATTTTAGTAACTCAAATTTGGATCAATGTTCGATGTTAATTTGCATTGATAAAATTATATCCAGTTTGGTGAGCGGATCTCAAGAAATAAACATCTTTAACACAATGTTGGAATTGAGTCAGTATAGAAATTTAATGCTTCAGGAGGAAGTGAGACTAAATACTCTTCTTTTATTTATTTTTTAATTATTAAAATACAATAGACATATTTATTGTTTTGGTCGCCAATTCAACCTAACACTATTCACTTATTTTAGATTTTATTGTTTTTAGTATTTAAATTAAATAAAAAATGATTTACGTATTATCAAAGATTTCAATCAAAAAAATTAAATTATCGAAATTTTTTTATTATCTAAAATTATTTTCGTACAATATTTTTCAAAAATAAAAAAATAACTAAAGCAAATAAAATCTATAGGCCACACACTTTTAGTACAAATATTTCGGTCAGCCTTAAATTTTAAAAGAATAGTTAAATAAAAATCAATTTTTTTGCTTCCTGGAAGGACTCATTTTAATATAATTGGTTTCTGTGCAAATCAATATTTAAAATAATGATCTAAATAAAATCTAAACGATTTTTAAATTTTATTGTTAAATTTGAGTAATGATTGTAAAGGTTGTGTGAGGATCTGGCGCACTCTTAAAATTTTTGAATATTTCAAATAAGCAAATATCTAAAATCAAAAGTAATTAATTTTAAAAAGTAATTCCCAAAAATAATTTAATGAAATTTCGATTGTTAAAAATGTAATTTTTAAAACAGATATTTTTTTAAATATTAAAGTTTTTTGGAAATTCTGTAACTTTATAAAATTTGATAAATAATTAATTTTTAAAACAGTTGATTTTTTAAAAAATAAAACAGCCATTAAAAGTTTTATAATTAACATACAAATTTTTGTAGCATAATAATAAATTTAAATATTGTAAACTAATTTTTTGTATTTAAATTGTATATATATTAAATTTCCGCAGAATTTCAGCTTCTTTCTCTAGGTGGTCTCTTCTATTGATTCCGGTCTTTTACGTAGTTTTTCTGTCACTCTACTCCAGACTAAGTCGTTTGTCTTCTTGTATTTCCACGTGATCTTTAGCATTCTCTTGTAGCACTTCATTTCAAGCGCTTTAAGTCTATCCATGCTCTTCTGATTTATTGTCTAACTCTCGCATTCATAGAGGAGTGTTTCCCAGAAAATAGCCTTAGTGATCTTTAATCTGCTCTTGAGATGGATTTCTTTGAGGTTAAAAACTGTGCTAAGCTTAATCACTGCACTTGTTGCAATACAAATCTGGTTTCTGATTTCTTCTTCACTTCCCCCATTCTACGGATATCAAATAAGAAAACAAATACTAGCAAAAGTTGTGATTGAGGGAAGAGTGGAAAGAGATCAAGAGGAAGACCAAAGATTTAAAAGAATGGAGATTATTGAGTATGAAATGTCTGAGAAAAGAAGGTACAAATAGAGAGATGTAGCGAAGGCTTGTTTATAATTGGGTGCACATACGGCCCAACGGCTAAGATCAATAAGAAGAAGAAAGACGATGTATAAAATGGTTTTAAATTCAATATTGAAATGAAATAAAACGTTAAAATTATTTGAGAGTAATATAAATCTTTTGTTTATTTAGTTAAAATATATTTTTACAATGGAATAAAACAAATTAAGTTAAAATAATTTTAGATAAAACGTTGTAAAATAATTATTTGTGGTTAAATTATGTAGATTTTAAAATTTATTTTAAATTAAATTTTATAAAATATTGAAATGTAAATCTGTAAAAATAATTTAATTTGAAAAAATATAATAAATTCCATTTATTAAATAACTTATCAGTATTTATAATTCAGTATTTTATGTATAAATTTTCTGATCGAAAAGAAAACAATAGAAAATTTCCTCAACAAAAACTTGTTTGAATAATTGTTAATTGTTATAGAAATAAAGTTTTGCGTTTTAAGAAAGTCTATTCTTGACCAACGACCCAACAGGTTTTATTAGAGTTGTTATTATTGGATATTCTACTTGTTAGATTCGAGATGATTTTTCGAATCTTGATTTAAAAAGAATCTGAAATTTACATTATTCAAAATTTAATTCATTTTAAAAATCTTCATATCCGGAATCTTCCAACTATAAAGTTTCCATTTTAATCGTTAAACATATATTTTTGTAAAAATCTTAAACTAAATTCTTCAATTTTTTACTGTTATAAAGATTTCTTTTTGAAAAAAAAATCTTCATTTAAATAAAAAATCTTATACCAAACTTTTCACTTTTATTTTTTATTCTTATAAAATTTCATTTTAATAATTTTTGAATATATGAATTGAGGATTTGCTTTGATGTGTCTAGATATTTTAAAAGTCAAAAAATCGTAATTATTTTCTATAATAAATAGTAATTAATTATTTTCTTTCGGTATACTGATGACGCGGTTTATATTTTTACTATTATATCAATTGGTATCGCATTATATAATAGATAAATTTTATATATTTTTTAAATGCCTAAAATATGATTTTAATTATTAATATTATTTATTGAATTTTTTTTCTAGGTTCACTATTTTTGTATTTACGAATACATTGATTGGTTTTTAAGAAAAGCCATTAAGATGATAAAAGCAAAGGTAAAATTGATAAAAATTAGTAAAAATAATTTAAATTATTTAGAAAAGAACCAAAGCCAAATCTCTCATTGAAAAAGGCGACAATTAACTTTAGTTATTTAATTGTTTTTTATTAGTTTTTTCTATGTCAAAAAAAGAAAGTTTTCTATTAATTTAATATTATTAAATGTTAACATTTTATTACTGTAAATATTTGTGTAGATTATTCAAATAATTTAAAATATATAAATAAAATATTTAAAATAATCTTTTATCTTTTTATTCATTTAGATTATTTTCTAGAAAATATTAAAAAATAATAATTACAATTAGTAATTGTATAGGATTTGAGACAAATAATAAATTATGTTAATTTATAAAAAGACCTTTCAAAAATAAGTAGGTTTGATGCAATTTCTGGATTTTGAGAAGGGTCATAATAAGATGCAAATCCTTTAGCATATGAAAGTCAAATAATTTAATAGTAAAAATTTATAATGGAAAACAAGTATCATTCTTTTAGAAGTGTGATTCAAGTATTTGTACAATTTCCGAACTTTATTGGTGTATCATTTCCTTTATTATGCAGATCTATGAAGGATATACTTTGCAATTTCATTCTAAAATTCAAAAATCAATTGTTAATTTCCAACGTAAAGATAAAATATGTCTAAATTGTCAATAGTAAATATGATAAATCATATTGAAACACTAAAATATATATTTTCCACTTGTTTGACAATTTGCTCGCGTTTTTAATTCAATCACACTTTTCACAATTATTTAAACAAAGTATTTACTTTAATTGTCATTTACGTCATCACCAAGGTGACCTTAGAATTGACTTAAAAATATATTTCTAGTCTTTATTATCACAGATTATGGACTTTATTTTGACGTTATTTTTTTTAATATAAAAAATTTTACTATAAACCAGATGTAATACAAACTATCTTATTTTAACATCTTTGAGATAGAAAAAAGAGTAAATCCCAACAAATTTATTTTTTCTAATCACAAAAGAAGAATTATTAGTGGATGCCATTACTCCTCCTTGATGTTAATGTATGTTAAATGCAAATAGTGAACCGCATTTGATGGAATAAAAATTTCTGTAACTCCGCAAAATGTTTCCATGAATAGAAAAGCACCAATTCAACATCAGCCGAGCAACAACGAATAAGTGCTGGGAGAAATACCATGTCGTTTATGATGGACGAAATTAAGTATTTCGTTCTTTTCTAAACTTGTTGCTATGTAGATTGTCATGTACATTGAATGGATCATCTTGAAAAGATACCTGAATTAAATCATTGTACGCGCTCTTATATATGAGCTGTTTTTGGTCACTTCAACATAGTTTAACAAACTAGCATATTTTGTGATGTTTACCAACTCTTCTATTAAATTCTCATGTGTTAAGGCTCTTCTGACACGATTAATAAAAACTCCACTATCAATGATTTTCTCGACAATAGATCGAATTGCAGGCGAAGGATCTGAGTACCAGATTACTGCTTTAAGCCATGTGAGTATTGGCTGCGTTTGGCTGATTTCATCAAAAATCAGACAACTATATCGATTTTTATTTATAACATTTTAATTTAATTTCTTTTAATTTATAATATTATTATAATAATAATTCTCAATAATAATATTATTATAATAATAATATTATAAATAGCAAAGCAATTTATTCCAGGATACCAGAAAAATACATAATCAAGTAGAATCAGAAGAAATAAATAATACTGCAGAAGTATATGAAAATATTCAATCTTCGCCAAATTAAATATTACAAAATTCATTTGATACAGATCCAGAATTAATATTCAAGCTTATAAAAAATAAAATAATTAAATAATAATTACAAAGTTATGATTAAAAAAATTTAGCTATGGGAACAACATTAAGAATAAAATTTTAATTTGTTATAACTAAATACCACAACGTAATCTTTGTCGTAAATAATTTTATTTTACGTTGCGGTTTTTTTGGAAAGACTCTATTATTATGGGTTGTTTTTGTTATTTTGTTAACGAAACGAGCTTGTCATACAAAATCTGTAACTTCTTGCAATAAATTAATCGTGATTTAGAATTCGATTGATACAGCAAATTATTTACAACTTGATTCCACATCAAATTACGTTGAATATTTAAATGTTGAATTTAAATTGTATTAAATCGATAGACCGATTGAAATGAAAATTAGCAAAATAATATCGAATTTTGAAGAGTTTTTTAGTTATCCAAAAAATAATTTGATTGATAAATTGAGTGAAATGAAAGAAAATGAAAAGGTATTTGATATTGATTGTGTTGTGTTTCTCGTGCGAGATTGTAAGATCAATTTGATGAAGGAGAAATTAATTGAGAAATTAAACTCTATAGAGTTAAATATCACAAGCGTATTGTAAGGATAAATAATTATATGATATTTATATTATCTTTATTATACTAAATATATTACAATAATGGATCCAAAATATTCAAATTAATCTCTTGAATTTATTTAAATATTATTAACAACTCGTGTAATTTTTAAATCACAAATATATATTTTCTGTCTTGTTAATTATTATGGAATCCTCTTACATGGCGACCACGGCCAGTGTCATCGGAAATCTGGCTCCGAAGGTTTATGATGGGTAACAGGACATAGAAGAATTTATAGCCGATTGCCAGCGATTCTTTGAAGTTGCTCAGATCAACGAGGCTATTCAAGCGACAATCGTAAAAGCGTTCGTGGACCGAGATATGTTAGCCACGTACGAAACAGTGGATAGCAAAATTACGGATTTCAAGGATCGATTGAGAAAGGCTTTCAAACGACCATCGTCCCTAATCCAGAATCTCAACGAATTGATGACTTACAGGAAAGGAAACGACTCAGCGACAGTATTTTTCAACAAAATTGAAAAAATGGTGGACAGAGTACTGTTACACAAGTGGAACAAACAGGAATTGATG
>MQRK01254149.1:0-26109 GCA_001938485.1 Girardia tigrina
AATTTAATTAATTTAATTTTTATTTTTAATTAGTTTTAATCAATTATTTTAATTAAATTATTTTATTTTTAACAAATGGGTTCAAAAAATGAGTAAAAATGGAATCGCAACGCGACCAGCATTATTTGGACCCAACTTTGAAGCCTCACATTCCAGTCGTTTTGTTACTCCTGTTGTTACCGGGCAACTATATTCGCTCCTATAGTACTTAACGCAGCGGTTTCATAACACCATTTATAACGACACTGCCTATTCCCACTCTAATCCAATTCAAATCTCATATAGGTGAAGTCCAGAATCACACTCGGTGACCATTTTCATAGAGCTCAATCAAATCACCATGCTCAACTACGTTCGATCCGAGAACTGTTAGCAATTTTTCGGAAACTCCTTCCACATAGTCCGATTTTACCAATATAATTTTGATGATTGTTGTTGAACACCTGGTGTCCACGATAGCCCTCATGAACTGTCCTCCAACTCATACATTATTTGAAGTTTATGGAGGTTGGGGAACATCCTCAAGGCTTTTCCAAATGTATAAATCGCATATAAATTGGGCATATTTCTAAGATTAATGGTCACGAACTGTTCAACTGAGCGTTCCTTTTCTACGTTGAAACGTACAAAACATCCATGTAGATCAACAATGAATGAAGAAAGGCTTGATTCTTTATCTCTGCTAATGATTGAGCAAGACTTGTTACGCAAAATTAACTTTGATGATATACTCAAGAACTTTGTCAAAAGTAAGTCTAGAAGAAGGAACTCTCTCTGACTTTCTCATCTATCAATAAAGGTAAAGTATTTTGTCTATTATTATTAAAAAATTAATTAACTATCAAATTTAATATAGAAATACCCTGTTGTATTTTTTTTAAGTAGTACAAAAATATGTTTAATAGTAGTTTTTCTTTGTTAGTTATTTGCATAACATTGAACATACCAGCTATCAGTTGAGGATCAGAGGTGCGGGACACAAGGGAGCACCCATAGGAGTTTGTGTCTAGGGCACCAAGAGAGCTTAATCCGGGTCTTGTATGTAGATAAATAATTTATATTTTGTTTTAATATTATGTTATTTTCTGGCTTTGAGAACAACAAGCGTGTTGATAGAATACATTTTTGTGTTGATTAAGTTATTGATTTATTCTAGTGTTACAAGCTATCCAAGCGATATGGAAGTTAAAACGCGGTTAGCCGTAATTTCAAAACTTGACGGAAAAGAATGGAAAACAAAATTCGAGATGATAGCCGGTTTTAAGGGAATTTGAGATTCAAAGGAGTTTCGAAAAATTTTGCCTTTCTTCCTGGAAGGAGCTGTTTTTAAAATATATGAAAATATAGATGCAAGAAAGACTATGATCATGTAATGAGCATTTTGATTAAAACGTTTAATATAAAAGATTTCGATACATTCGAGAGGTTATTCGATCGCAGATTAAAGAATAATGAAACTGATTAAGAATTAAAATATTAATCAACCATTTGGGTAGGAGAGACAATTCCAAATCCACATACAATATTCAAACACAAGACTTTCAAAATATTTCTCACAGTTATATTTTATTAATACTTCATGTATAAAAATCCAATATTATTATTCATAAAAAAACAGTTCCCAGCATCACTAAAAAAACCTAATTTTTTGTGATAATGACAAATTGTTTGAGTATAAAAATTTGGAGATAAATAAAATACAGAAATTCACAATATCTTTCCTTGTTGTAATTGTTGTGGTTCTGTGGGTGAATTATGTAAAAGGAAAGCGAGGCCGTCAACGATATCACCAATTCTAATCCGTACAGACCGATAGTGCTGAGCAACGTGGATAATTTGCTCGAGACGAGCGCCGCTCAGCAAGTCGAGACTGTGAGTACGGATGGGGGCAGGCGGTCAAATACTGCAACAATAAGATTAGTTATCTACTGAAAACTCGCTATCCATTTCAAACTCTCGTCGTTCGTCGTTTCGATCGTATCAGTGGGTTGTCGAGTGCCCTCAACCACGATCGACAGAGGTAGTGGTCACCTCTATAAAGATCAAACCAACGGTGGCGTGCCACCATTTGAAATCAGAATTCTGATAACTCGTACTCATCTCCTTTTCTTATTTTTATATACAAGGTACTCATCAACAACAATGTTAGTAGATCATCAAAAGTAAAATTCAAAGAAGTAATAGAAGACTGGATAGAAAAGTGATTTTTGATTTTGTATGATGAATGTAAATTTTGGACCCCTAAGTGTACTTTTCCCATCTTCACGGTACTGCAAACAAATAAAAATAAAGTCCAATCTGTTTTCAATTTTAGAAATATCAATAAATACGTAGATGCGTATAGTGGAAATAGTGTGACTTGTTGTGAGAAGCTTCGGAAATGAAGAAAAAAGTACGACAATTGTGCTATTTTGGAGTTGAAGGACGTATATGCAAGTGTTTGTTGAGGACGAAATGTTGCCGTATCAAACGGTGTTGTATAAACAAAAGATACACATTAACTAGAAATGGGTTTTAGTTAAAACATGGGACCAACGATTATTACGAAAATAGTTGAGAAAGACTTGTCTATGGATCATGATATTAATAAAGTCACTGACGCATATATTAATGATATATTCGTGGATAAAAGTAAAGTATCAGTAGAGAGCGTGAGGGATCACTTACTAAAATTTGGATTAGTTTCGAAAGATCTGAAAAAATTTCAGCAATAAAAATTATTGAGAGTTTTACGTGTAGAAGTGTACAGAAACAATCTCGGTGTGTTTTGATGGAGGTGGACGATTAGTTTAAATTTAAATTATGACGATATCAAAACAAGACTAGATATATATTCTTTCAGGGGTCAAGTCATTGGTATCAATTAGGTCTATGGTTGGTTAAGAATACTGGAGACTGGGACAGTCAGATACATGGCGAGTTGAAGAAAGCAACCAGAGATATAACTGAAAAGGTGAAGGTAAATAATTACATGAAATGAATTTGGTCCATGAAAAATAAAAAAGAGCCACCGTCTGGTGTGATGCAAGTATATTAACACTAGGAGTCTGTTTAGTTGTTAATGGACTATGAATTTAGCAGAACTAAAAGCGACATTTGAAGGGTTAAATTTAGCAATAACATGGGGTTTTACTGATTTTGAACTGATATTCGATAGTCAAGTGGTATGTGGGTGTATATCGAATGTAATTGATAACACTCAAAGAAACAAGATTAAGGTTGATTTTGAGTTATTAATCCGAAGAAGATTAAACTTGCTTAAATATCACGCATGAGATTATCATTAAAAATTGAGTATCGTCTACACAAGGTCCGAGATGAATGATGTTTATATCCTTATGAGAAATCCTCAAAAATGGTTTCCGATAAACTGTTTTGAAATGATCGATAACGTTGTATTAGCATTACTACAACCAGACTTCGAAAAATTTAAGGTAATGCACGACAGAACGTATACGGGACATTAGCGATCGATTTATCTAGCGAATGTTTATCTATACTAATGTTAGTGAAAAAGATATTCAACAAATCATCCTCCAGTGTAATCATTGCCGATCCATAGATCCGACACTGGTCCGATGGAAAAAAGGAATCTTGAAGTCGATGAGAATGTGAGAAGAATGACCATCGATGTTACAAAGTTTTAAGAGTCCAAATACCTTACAATTATTGATTATGAACCATCAAGGTTTGCAATATGGAGGAAAATTAGAGATGCGGGAGCTTCTGAAGTAAATAAGAAAAATATTTTCTATGAACGTTGAGCTCTTAACCATTTGTTAGAACACAATTCTTCTTCTTTTCATCCGGACACCTTTAAATCGGAGATGAAGAAGGGGAACATAAATTTTTAAGGGAACATTTACCGCGCTTTAATGTCATTAACTTTTAAACCACTTTCATCATTTTTTTTCAAATTTTACTTTTATAATTATAAAGATTTAGAGCCTTTCTGTCATACCTAATTTCAAACCAATTTATAGAAATTTTCTTCCAAAACCTCTTAATTCTATTATTTTTCTTTTTAAATGTTCAATATTCATCTATAATCAATAAAATAAATCTTAAATATATATCATAATTAAAAATGTTAAATTAAATTTTCCATTTTAACAAATTTTAAATATTGCAAATACATATAAAGGGATATAGAATAATCGAAAGGAGTCAACGAACTGTCAATGCGTTAGCCCTAAGAGCGGGGAATATAATCCAAGAAGCTATGTACTGAATGAATAATACTCTTGGAAAAACGATAGGCCTCCCTCCAAAATTATTTACGGTTATAAACCTCAGTTGAAGGTGGTCGTTAATTCAAATGATAGAATTGGCGAAAATAAATTTTTAGCCAAGTTCATAGAGAGAGATAAAGTATTGGTGAAACCAAATCAGGCCCTGCAATGTGATGAAATGTGGGTAGAATGAGTCATCAAAGAGATGATAAGTCGAGTTCCTAGTAACCATAAGGTATGTTGACTCGTTGCGCCATGATGTCGATCTAAGACCGCGATTTCAATTGAGCGTTTCAGATTTGAGTGATGCTTCACAACAAGATAAAACTGAATCGGTCGTTCGTGAATACTTATCTCCAACAAGATTCTGTGATTACAGCTATCATATTGAACCAAGAGAAAAAAATTTTTGAGAAAAAATGAGGATCTATCATTGTTGCTACAGTTGAATGTTAGATAAACGTTTACTGAGTGAGTCCAACAATGTTGAGATAATTTTTTAGCCCCTCGTCATTTCCTTCTTTTGTCAGTGTTGTATTCGGGAATGTGAATCGATTGATTCGGGTTCCAACCGGAGCTGACAAATTGTGGAATGTGGCGGAGGAATGGCCGATCGACATCACATAAAAATTATCGTATTTCGATGGCGTTTGCATGTTGTACGTGAATGAATCACACCCGCGCACGACATAGACCGAATACCTGGAAACGGTGAATTGGTCATTGTAGTCGTTGAGGAATGTGACCATTAGGAATTTATTGAGTGAATTTCTCAATACACCGCTAGATAATTCTGTTGAGTTATCCATATTGAATGAATTAGTAACCGATTGAATCTGATGTTTTCAAACTGATTTTAAGAGAAAGAAGCGCCTTGGTGGACAGATACAGTAGAGAAGTTACAGGATTATAAGTGATATAGAAACCACGGGCAGAAGCTCCCAGAGCAACGACAGGCAAGATGTAACTCATATCGTGCTCGGGTTCATTACACTGAACGACGCTCAAAGATTTCTCAAGTAATTTCGATTTCGTTTTCAAAACGTTAAACAGTTTGTCATTAAAAAAATATTCCATTAATTGATAATCATTTGGATTTATTGATCGATTAACAGATATTAACAGATATTTTTGCTTTAAATAATGACAATAGCGCTTGATGGTAATCGTAAAAAAATGGTTTTTCTCGTTAATAATTTAAATAAAGATTATAAGAGAAAAAAATCGTTTATTTGAAAAAAGCGTTCAATGAGATTATTCAAACAGTATTGTTTCTACAATTTAAATTTTTCAATTCCATCTGTATATTTACATGAATTTTTTTATCTGTTCAATTGCTGTCGATAAAATTTTCTTTTCTTTTTTTAAGTTTTTCGTAAATTTTAATAAGAATTGGTTTTTTAATATTTAATGAAAAGGTGAGAAATTGATAAGTAAAAAATATTAATTTTGATTAAATTATTGTTTAATAAAAATGTTATATGATCTAGCGTTCACTACAGTCAAGATGTTGTGTAAAACCTCAACTAAAGGAATTATAGGTGAAATACGTACAGCTTCTGCACTAACCTCATGCGTGCATTCTTTGAAGAGTCAAAAGTTTCGGCTATAGTATAGAGATTAGTATTCAAAGATGCAGCACCATCTACCTCAGAACAATAGACACTAAGCTCACAGCACTGCTCGCACAAACTACTTAGCATATAATATGTTAAATTCCAATGTGTGATAACGTCTTACCACAGTTGATGTTGCGGTATATTAACTTAAATAAACAATGATTGTAGAGGTGTTAAACAAAAAAGGGAATGAAATTCATTTTATATTTACTAGAAGCATTCATTTTTCAATACATTGCTTTTAGTTGTTTTTTCACATTTGTAAATCTTTATACCCTTACAAAATCCGGCTCAAAACCGACCAAATTTTGACCGGAGCTGTAACCGGATTTAAAAAAAGAGCCGAAAACCGACTTCTCTGCTTAAATATATTAAAATAGAACCTGGATATTGCATAATAGCTACTTTTTTATAAGCATTATTGATTTCAATTCTTATTAATTTAGAAAAAATTGATGATGGAAATAATTTAAAAAGTTGTATCCTAATTTTAACAAATCAAATAAATAAAATTTCCACATTATTTTTCTAGCTTTTATCTAAACGAATAACTAGTTAAAACGAAATCCAGAATTTTAATCGAAATCATATAGAAATGGTGAATTGGTCATTTTATACTTCTATAAAATTTATGATAAATTTGTTTTATAAGAAATCAAAACCTGCATTTAAAACAAACGAACTATTATAATTGAAAAAGAGCAAAATTCAATATAAATGAAATAAAAACAAATAAATCAGTAAACAATATATTAAAGATAATATAATTAAATCGTAAATCACCAAAGAACAGAATTTCAGAATTTTTTGAAAATAACATCAAAAGAGTAACATTTGAGAGCATTTTATTGAGCACTGTCAACGATGACATCCATCTTTGTTCATAATGATTCCACTGTTTTTTTTTAATATTTGACAAATGTTACCAAATACTACAAATGAAGTACGAATGAAAAACAAATGAAATGAAAAGAAATCCGAGAAAGTCAAAACAATTTTACAGTCAAGACATAAATACAAGTATGTTTCAAATGGTAATAAAACAAATCAAAGCACAAATAGCTATCCTCATAATCAAACCGTAAATATCACAATAAACTATAAACATTGATATATAATTCAACTGCCGCAAGACGTTGTAACTATTCATATCATATATTAATGAATTGGTCAATTGATCAATTGTTTTTCCTGTAGATTTTTTTATACATAAATTGAAAACAATATCATACAAATTTATCTTATAGAATATAATATTTCTAATTACTTATATATACACATTTTTGTTAATATAGACAGAAAATGAAAAAAAATTATAATAAATCTATTTTTTATTATTTCCCAACTAAATGACCTCGATGAAATATATATACAAAGACGATTCAATAATTGATTATTAAATGAACTTGGTTATTAAGAAAACAGTTTACGTTTTTCCCCAAATGTTATAATCAACAGAAAATAATATCTATATATGTATAATCAAAACTGAAAGAGAAAACAATGATAAACCAGTTCATTTAATATCATTTTCAGACATTTCTCAATTTAAAAACCATCTACAAAATCACATTTTTATTCATTTTTTTTCAAGATAGCTTTATAAGATTTTTAATTTCATATTATCCAACAATTACAACAGAACTAGGACACTTCAGCATTAACACTGTCAATATGTACCGCAGAGTTTTTTTTTAATTATTTATATTAATAAAAAATTTTACGATTCTTTACTGATAGTGAAGTCTCACGATTGTCAAAAAATGGGCTTTCAAAACTAAAATAAAACAGAATTAACTCACAAATTTTCATTGATTTTGAAAGGTATTTGAAATTAAGAATACAAAATAAAACCGGAGATTTTTCGGTGAAACATTCCGTATTATTTTCAAATTTTATTAATCGATTGAAAGTTTGAGAAAAAGTTCAACCATTGATTCCAGAAATACTGGTATCGTCTTCTTCGAAATCACACTGAGAAGTAATGTTTTTTTCCAAAGATTTATTATCATCACTGTAAGAGCCATCGTCTTTGAAGTCTGATTTTTCGGAATTATCATTCTCAATGATGTCTAAAACAGGTACAATTTTCGAATTTTCATCTTGAGTCGATGTGGATGTTGTTGGACTGGAATTCGTAATTAGCCGATTTTGATCAGGATTTTCGCTGCTAGATGTTACATTTGTGGCACTGGAGTTTGACAAACTAGGCAAAGAAAACATGCATTTTAACGATTGTTTCATTCGTAAAACTTGCAATGAATGACGGAAACACCTTTTGATTCTCGAAAATACAAGACCATCAAATAAACTTCTGGCAACATTTGTCAGTGAAAATGGCTCTAAAAATATATTCAAATTACAATTTTTGAAACTTTGTTATGAAAGTTATTATAAATACATATTTTTTATTCACCAATGGCATCCAAGAATCAACAATGTGATACTATATTGACCTTAATTATTAATTCTTGTAAAAGGGAAAATAATTATTGACCAAACCTATTTCTTAAACCATTCGATATAAAGAATGTATTCCAAATGAAAAATATCCTAATATAGATTTAGACATATTGGGAATGCAAAATCTTCTATTGCTTATTAGACATTTCAATTTATTATCTGATTAAAATGAAAAATGGAAAAACGAAATGAATTTTTGTTTGAATAATCGGTTTTTCTGGGTTTCGAAGAAAGATCATACATTGTTCTTTCTTATTTAAGATATTCTGATTATGTCTTATTTGTTTTGCCTTTGTTTTGTACAGTGAATACTATTACTCAAAATCGAACAAGAAATTATTAGAGGTTTGGTTTATAAGATTATGAAATAGTAACTTTATCTATTATGACTTTTAAGTACATGATATAGTACAAAAGTTTTGCTTTAATTTCGACAAATTTGACCCTTTTAAGTATTGGACAAAGTTTCCTTTCAGTCATACGTGAAACATATTTGTACTATTACACAAATGAGTATACTAAACAAAAAAAATAATTAATTGACTCTGTGTGCGACAATGTACTAATTGAAATGCGTATAAAATAGTGATTTGTGCCTCTGAGTGATCACTGCGAAAGTAGGATGGATAGCAAAAAAATGCACTTTTTATATAATCTCTAATAAATTTATAAAATAATTTTTACACTTTACACGTAAAACATTATTATAAATAGTACTAAAAAAGCTTGGCATTACTTTCATCGAAAATTACCTTCATATAAATATTTTACCGGTATCATTTTATTTGTAATTATTTTCATCGAAATTTAACAACGATTCCACAATGAGATTTAACAACTAGGAAATTAACAAAGATCCTTCGATCGAGGGTTAGCAGTTAGGATTTAATGAAACTATAGCAGCCCATCATGCAATACAACAACAATTCAATTAAGGATCTTCAAAGCTACAATCAGCTTAGAATATATCAGTTAATGAAGTATTTTCATTACCAAGTGCAAATTCCAATTATGAAAAAAGTAATTGTAGAATTAAGAGGATTGTTTTAAACTGGTCTCAAAATTTTGATAAGAAAAATTACTTATTTTGAATGTTATCTAATATAAATTATTAAATATAAATTATTAAGTTTTAGGTATTTTTGAATTTATAAAACTTTTTAAGTAAATGTGTTTTCTAATGAATGTGAATTTCAAAGTTAAAGATATATATATATATATATATATATATATATGAAGATGTCTTCGGTTTATGTAATTTTAATAAAACTTTTCATAGTTAATTTGACTTTTTTCATGTTAGTCTGGCCAAGGTTAAAGATATTTTTGGAAAAAAATCAAAATTTTCATCAGAATAAATTAAAATAATGGAGTAATTTTATGAAATTATATTTTACTTTTATTTAAATTATTTTTATTCCACATAACAAATTAAAATTTATTTATTTTCAAAAATTATTAATTAGTCACGACCGATAAAAAATTTGGAAAATTTAGAAAACGGTTATTATGTTTTTGTTTGATATTTTCTTTAAATTTTAACTGAAAATTATTAAAAAAATATTTTTAAATCTATTATAATTTTCCCTTTTAATAAAAATCAAATTGAAAAATCGAATTGTATTACATTCTTTTTGATTGAAAGAATTTTTAATTAAAATAAATTAACGAAAACTTATTAGTCGTTTGAATATCCATTCTTAAATATTCCGGAAACAAAGTTTTTTTAGAAACTGATAACTATGACAACCAAAATTTTGACTTAAAAAATATAAAAAAATGATTTTATTGACCTAAAAATACCAAAAATTGCCTTTATTGACCTATAAAATTTGTAATTTTTTACCGGTATAATTAACTTTATAATTTAGAAAAGTCAATTTTTGATAATTTTTTACATAAAATTAGCTTCATTTATTTAAAAAAGATAAATAATAAATTATTATTAATAATAGAATGATAATGATAAAACAATCATAATACATAACTTTTTAATTACATTTATATAACAAAGATAAGTGAACAGTTTATACCATAAAAGAGTTGTATACTGGGAAAATATATTTCTCAATATTTGAATAAAGAAAATTTCGATTTTTTTGAAAAGTGAATTAAGAATCGAAAAACTTCACTCTATCGCTGAATATTTTGGTGGACAATTTTAAGCAACCTTTCATACACCACTGGTGATAGATTGTCATTTTTCATTTCTCTGATTACTTGAATGTCATTCATACTGAATCTAGCCTTGATATATTGGCCAACCCTTGAAACCAATACTTTCGATTTTATTCAGTGCCTTTGCAATTGAACACGTGTCTCCTTCCATTTCGATTGCCAAATTTGACAGAGATGTGTACTGAGAAGTTATTGTCACAAAAGTTTTTTCAAGGTTGGAAGATTTAAAAACCTTTTTTGCAGAGCTGACAAGAACTTCTTCATCATTGATGCTTTCAAAATTTTCTTTGACAGTTGACAATTTCTCCACATAAAAAGCTGCACCAATCCATGAGCATCAGTGAGTCAGAATTGGTGCTCGTGAACTCCTATTTAAAAAAAGCTTTCTTATCTTGTGAATTTTGACTGTTGCTGCTTTTATTGAAGAAATCAAATTATAAATACCATTAAACTTATTGCAAACTATTTGTGCAGCATTGTGCATTATTAACAACATAAATACGATTTTTCGAACATTCATTAATATGACAAGAAGAATTATCCTTATAACAATTATTCAAACTACTTTCGCTATTTGACATAGGAGAAAATTAAATCTAGACATTTAATTAAATTTAAAATTTTAATTACATTAAAAAAGTAAATAAAATATTTATTTTAACTTTAAAATAAATTATTTTTAATTAGTAGGAATCAAAGAAAATACCAATCAGCCTTCTGGTCAGGAGAGATACAATCCGAGTCAACATACAACATGCAAAATATAAAACAACAAACAATTCAAACATTGTGAAACATATGTACAATAGAAAAGCTGTTGATATAGTATTTTTAATGAATTTTAAGTAGAAACTATATAAGTAGAAACTAAGCAAAAGACAAATATTTTCTTTATCAATAGCAAAGTCTTTTCTTTTAAACTATTTATAGCTTTTGGCATTAAATTAAAGTAAAACTTGATAAATTATGTAGGATGAAAATGAGAATAAAAATTTTAAAATACTTAGTAACTCGGTACTAATTACGTTTTAGCCTCAATATTAAAACATAAAATTATATTAAATATTATTTAAATTTAATTAAATATTATTATTTAAGTATTTAAATATTTATTTAAAATATTAAAAATTACCTTTAAATTTATAATTAGTAATTAAAAATTGAAAAGTAATATCTTATTAATTTGGTTTTTTGAAATTTTTGACTTGTTATTACTTGACATGCTAAATTTTGACTTTTTCTAACTTATCAAGCAAAATTTTCACTTTATTGACCTAAAAAAAATCTGTAGACGTAACTTTTTATAAAAAACCTTGTGAAAACAGTTTTTCAAGAGATTTTAGTTCAAGTTACAAATTTTGACTTTATGGCATTTGGTTGCCCTACTGATAACCATTTTATTTCAATTTTAAATATCTTTGTTAAGTAATTAAGAAATTCATGAAAATATTATCTTTCTTCTCTTTCGTTTTGTTAACACTATACAAGCAATTCTGAAATAAAAAATTAATATATTCAAACAAACATTTGAACTTAATCATAACTTGCAGATTTTCCTATAAAGGACAAAAGTTTAATATAAATGAATAATATCTAAAAATGCAAAAGTTTTCATTGTCATGTTTTATGATAACTAAAAAAACATTATTTTTTAATAAAAATAAACTTTACATCTCTATTAAGAGATAACAAAATAAAACATTTTTTTACCAATAAATTAAAATCAGTGTTAAGATAATTTTTTCAAAAATAATCAAAAAATAATAAAATAAAAATTTACCACCTTCTATAAACATTTTAAAGGACTTGACATTGTGCAACTGTTCGTGTGGAGGTAATTGCTTAATGGCCATTTCAATAGGTATTGGTTTACCTGTTCGAATTGAAACTGCCATTCTTGAAAAATCAAATTTTTCTACGTAATATTCGAAAAATCCTAATAAAAGATCAGATAATCTTGTTGTATTAGTTGATCTCAGTTCTTCCCAGGGTAATTCTAATCGCATATCCACTTCTTTCACTTGACGGTCATAGCTAAAATGCTTGGCAAATTTTGCCTGTAAACTTGGTAGTATTGGTGGCTGACATCCAGATTGAAGATATTGAATAATCATTAAAATTAATGTATAAGTAGATAAACGTCCTCTACTAGCATCATGCAAATCAAGTTTCTGAGCCCAATGCTTTATATACATACCGAGTGGCCTGACTCTCCAATCAACTAATGAATATTAAAGTATTTTTTAAATTATTTTATATTAACTAAATGATAAAATTATAAAACCTATAATTATATAAACATATTCGACATATATTAAAAAATATAATTTCTTATCATGGTAGACTAAGGATAAAAATAATTGATCTTTTTCAAATTAATTCGTACTGCATTACATGAAAATGTTATTGTCAAAGCACTAACAATTTTAAGTTATTGTAATTCTTTACTATCTCAGCACGATGACCATCAAGCGTAAATACGAAAAATTTAAGCAATTCGACACCATTCTGGACAACGTGGTAGAGATGAAGACCAAGAAAGAGATGGCGAGAACTGAAGAAAAAATCGAAAACTTGCAAGAATATTTCAAAGAGCATACTGAATCAAGCCAAAGAGAAGCATCACGAATTCTTGGAATCAAAGGATAATCAATTAAACAAATAATGAAGATCGATATCGGCTTGTTCCCATATAAAATTCCAGTTAATCAACCGATTAGAGATCGAGCTGGGCTTCAGTACTTCTGAATTCGTAAATGAGATGATCAACATTAAAGAAAGCGGTGAACTTGACTTCAATAAGGCGCATTTCCATCTTCAAGAGAATCTACATCATGCAATAACTAAACAACTTAATGCAGTCAGAGTTACGGTTTAGTGTGCAATTTAATCTGAAGAAATCGTTGGGCACTATTTTATTGTAAAGAAAACGTTATTATTGTGAGAAGTGGTTGCAAGCTCAATATCAGGATTCATTTTTTAAACACCAAAATTTATTTATATAACAAGTCACATCTTTAAAACAAATTTTTGCTGTTAATTTAATTATCTCGACCCAAATTAATCTATTAAATTCTTTTCGATTTAATTTTTAAAATCCTGAAAATTTATTTCAAAAATTATTTAAACTTTATTTTCAGAATTTATTTCAAAGTTTTTTTTTAATTGCTTATTAAAAATATTTTTATTTATAAATAAATATTTAATATTTTTGTTTTCTTGACATTTTTAATTTTAAGATATTTAATAAATACATTAAAAGATATTTTTTATTTTTAAATAGATATTTGAAACAGATATTTTATTTTTTATGATTTTCTTTTATTATATCATTTTTGATTTTAAAATATTGAATAAGAATATTAACATAAAAATATTTTACCCTTTAAATTAAAAAAATAATAAACTATTCAGGCGAGATAAAAATTAAAATTAACCCCTCATAATTATATAATCTTATTGCAGCACGCTTAAGAACGAAATCTTCCATTATCTCATCTGTCATGAAAAAGTAGATGATTATTGGTTTATAAAATGTGGTGCTCAACCTCATTGAATTAAGGATGTCATCAATCTTTTTTTCGGAATGATTCGCCGATGAAATTATTTGGTTAGACGCTTCAAGAAAAACAGAAGATTGACTTCCATATTCACCAGATTATAAATTAGATTTTTAAAAAGAATTTCTATAAAAAAGAATCTAATAATATTAATATTATTACATTGATTTTAGGGCAACGTGACCTAATTAACAATGCTTCACACGACACTCCCAATAACTGTCAAAATGCTTACACAGAATTTTGAAATTATCATTTTACAGTTATTGGGAGAGTGTCGTATGAAGCATTGTTAATTAGGTCACGTTGCCCTAAAATCAATGTTCAATTGGCAGTCTCAACCAGCTTATTGAGAATTTTTGATTAGCATGATTTCATGCAATCGATTACTTAATCATCGTTTTTGTATTTATATACAGATGAATTGATTATTAATTAGTGACCTGAAGATGATGGTAGATCCGTCGAAATATATTGCCTTGAAATATATTTTTAAATGGATGAGTGTTGTTATTAAAAGAAGATTTTCATCCGGACCTCGTTTTATCAATAAGTTAACTAAATTTCAATTTTCCATACATTTTACAATGGACAAGAGGTTATGTGTAAATGCTTTCACGAATATTTTTTCCTCATATGAAGGTGATAGTTGAGCGTTCGAATCATTTCAAAGGAAAGCTTTTTTTTAATTTATGTTTTTTATGACATTTTTGCTTAATTTATAGAAATTAAAAAAAATCTTTTCAACAAGAAACACAATAACAAATTTAAAAATTCTGTTGGACAAGCAGACTTCTGCCCACTTAAAGCATATATATATATTATTTATTTTTTAATTATATAATTATATATATATATATATAATTATATATATATATTATTTATTTTTTGCGTAATATAAACTACTTATAATTTATAAGTAGATCTTTTTTATGATAATATTGTTCAGGAACTCCGATGGGACAATTTTGTTCCAATTCTGAGACCTTAAAATGTTTTTTTGATGAAATTTTCTCGTTATCATTTATTGTCATCGAAAATGAGTAAGTATGCAAATTTTGGAGAAAATTGAATGAGTAAAAGGCCTTCCAAAATAGGTTTCTAAATTCTATGGATACATACATATATGTAAAAAACAAGCTAATAAAAAGAATGCTCAATGAAAATGGAAAAATCTTGGATCGAAATAAGGAAAAGGTGAGTAGTGTACTGAGATGATATTCTTAGTTTTTCAAATTACTTTGAACATCATGATGAAATTCTTGATAAAGTATTGGACCAAATCTGGAAAGCAGATCTAGGAAAAGTGTCATATAAAAAACGGAATATTCCTTTTACATATTATAATAGGCATTAAACATAATGTAAAATAATAAAATAATCATTTTATAATATACATTGACCAGTTATAAAAAGTACTTACTTCTATTATACATCGCTAATAGGTGAGTATTGTAAATACCAACAACATTGTTTATATTCAAATCACAGTCTACACCCGCTAAAGCGTCTCGAAATTTTAAAATTGGAACAGTGGCACGAATAAGCTGTAGATTTTTAATAAACGAACATTTTCTTAACGGCTCCACCAACTGATTCAAAACTACAAAAGCTTCTTTTTTCTGGTGTAATTCTTTGCTGGTGATTGTTAAACACAAATCCATATCACTGTGGTCATTTCCGAAACCGTTCATTGAAGACCCAACAATAAATAAGCCTGCATCTTAATTGAAAATATTGATAATATATTAAAAGAAACTGCAAATACAAAAAAATACATTTTAATCAATCAGTATTTTATGAATTGAAATATGAATATCAAACAATTGTAGTTCCACAACTCATTTTCATATAAAATATAAAAAACTTCATGTGACCGAAAATAATTTACATTTATTTCAATTTTTAAGAGTTTTTTTTATATTTATCTGAAAATTAAAATTTAAAAAATGCATTTTCGAATAAAATGAATGAAAATAAAATCGGTATACCTATTTTATATAGTTTGTTTTCAAAAAATGAAATAAACATTTGCAAGTGTACAAATCGGGTTTTTTCGATGTCTTTATTACATCATAATTTCCGACGTTTTGTATTTCGGTGCTTTTTTATTCGACGTTTTGTTTTTCGGTGTTTTAACGCGTCACGGTACAAATCGATTTAAAAATCCGGTATCAAATATGATACTTAGGGCATTTAAGAGTTAAATAAGAAATTATAAATACATTAAAATACGTAATAGCGGACCGCTTTTTACGGGTCAATGAAGTGTGCATTACAGAGGTTATATAGGGTGGGGTGGGACAAATTAGTCACGTTATTCGTTTTTCATTTTACTTTAAATGTATAAATTTTCTTGAAAGACACAGAAAATTGATATTGGAAGCCTAAATTATACTGAAGAGAAACTTCAATTTTTATCATATTTGATTATTCTATGATCATTATTTTTTTGGCATTTCATTCATATTTTAAATATGTGAAAAAAATCATTGTTTTTGTAACCTACAAAACTTTCGGATTAACAAGACAAAGGTTCACAGTAAGGTTCTTGATCATTGATGTTATTCTAGTATTTTCTTTTACAAATTAATTGATATAATATTTTATCTAATCGAAAATAAAAAGATTATTTTTGAAAGGAAATCTGATTATTGGATTATAGTTACGATTCAATTACACTGCTGAGATTTATTTATTATTTTGTGACGATGAGGAGTTAGTTAATTTTCTTTTCGCTGACAAAATTTTTATAATTTAAAGAAGATTAAATTCTTAAACATAATTTTATAATTTTTAAACAATATTTTAAATTAAATTTTTACATCAAGTTTCATATAATTGAAATAAATTATAATTTAAAAAGTAAATAATTTTTGAATATAATAATTTGAGCTTTAAACAATTTTTAGTATTTTAATTGATTTAAAATTAAAAGATTTTTAATGTTTCAGAATAAATTGTTTTAGTGTAAAAGTTAATATTATTTAGAATAAATAAGATTAAAGTAATGTCGAATTAAATAAAATATTAAATTTAATTTATAAATAGGTGAATTAATTATTAATCAGTGACCTGAAGATGACGGTTGATCCGTCGAAATATATTGTCTCTAAATATATTTTTTAATGGATGAGTTTTGTTTTCAATAAAAAATTATCATCCGGATTTCATTTTATCAATAATCATGTGCTCATATCCTTCATTAAGAAAAGAAATGGATATCTGCTTCCTGGAAACATGCGTTGAGGAGAAAATAATTCCAAATTTATTTTCAAATCAAAGCTCCAAGAATGCCTACAATTGTGAAGATGTCAGAATGATCCACAAAAGGTTACTAGGAAGACTGATCGAGAAAGAAAAAGGAGCGAAAAACGGCATTGTGAAGGTGCTGACAATAATTCGATTTGCCTTATATGACACAGGTGGTGATTTTTGTTTTCGTTTATGTGTTATCGTGTCTATCAATAATTCTAATAATTTAAATAAAAGTAAATTTGCTACACTTAATAAGAAATTAAATAATTTAAGAAAACTATTTGCAGATTTTAAATTTGACGTTAAAAATACTATTATTAATTTGAGTAATGTAAATTTATCTTAGGATGAGATCGATATATAAAAATATGGACCTAAACATTCAATAAAATCAAAATTTGAAAATTTAAAAATTATTTCAAGATCTCATAAAATTCAAAATATGTTCAGTAATAAATCTATTACACCTTTAACACTTTGTTCTGATATTGTTTATGAATATAAATGTAATGGGTGCGATGCCACATACATTGTAGAAACTGCCCGTCATCTCTGTAAACGAATTCAATAACATGGTCAAAAAAAGAGTAAGAGTAATATTGCAGAACATAGGAAAAATGTAAATGGGATGTTAATATTGATAATTTCAAAATTCTGTGAAAGTATTTTGACAGTTATTGGAAGAAAGTGTCGTGTGAAGCATTGTCGATTAGATCACGTTGCCCTAAAATAAATGTTCAATCGGCAGTCTCAACCAGCTTATTGAGAATTTTTGATTAGCATGATTTCATGAAATCGATTACATAATCATCATTTTTGTATTTATATACAGATGAATTAATTGTTAATCAGTCACCTGAAGATGTCGGTTGATCCGTCGAAATATGTCGTCTCTAAATATATTTTTTAATGGATGTTTTGTTTTCAATAAAAAAATATCATCTGGATTTCATTTTATCAAGAATTAAATATTATTTTTAAGTTTGAGTTTCAAAAAAAATAATCAGAATTTTGAAAATTAAAATACCGGTGAATCGATTATTATTCTTCTTTTGACCTTAGCCGTTGGACCGTGAGTGCACCCAATAATAAACAAGCCTTCGCCACATCTCTCTATTTGTAGTTTCTTTTCTCAGACATTCCATACTCAGTCCAGTCCATTCTTTTAAATCGTCCATCCATTGCCTTTGGTCTGCCTCTTGGTCTTTCTCCTTCCACTCTTCCTTCAATCATAACCTTTACTAGTGCTTGTTTTCTTATTTGATGACAGTAAATTTTCAGCTTCCTTCTCTTGGTGATCTCTTCTATTGATTCCGGTCTTTTACCTAGTATTTCTGTCACCCTCCTCCAAACAAAGTCATTTGTCTTCTTTTCTTTCTACGTGATCTTCAGCATTCTCCTGTAGCACTTCATTGCAAACGCCTTAATTTTATCTATACTCTTCTGATTTATTGTCCAACTCTCGCATCCATAGAGGAGTGTTGCCCAGACAATAGTCTAAATGATCTTTAATCTGCTCTTGAGATGGATTTCTTTGAGGTAAGCTTTTTTGAAATCTATAAAGTTATGACAAATTATTCGTTTGTGATCTCTTGTTTTCTCACAAATCAGTCTTAAGTTGGTTATCTGCTCCGTAGTGCTGCGATCCCTTCTGAAGCCTGCCTACATCTCGCTAAGAACTTGTTTCACTTTTGGTGTGATTCTTCTTTGTAACACTTTCAGCATAACCTTTGATGTGTGATTGATCAAACTATTGACTGCTCGATTATTAGAGGAAGTTTAAACTTGCTTCTAATAAATATATTTTTATTGTGCTAATCATGACTGATAATAACTATGATAATATGATCAACTATAATTCATAATTTTGCGAAAACTGTAGCTAAAAATGTTTAAGGATTTGTTATAAAAGTAACGTTATATTACCTTGTAAAGTACTCGTTTACATTGTTTATTATTATTTAGTTTTATTGAAACAAATAATATAGTTAACTAACAATTTATAAAGATATTTACTTTCAAATACATATGACATCACCATATGAAGTGCATTTCTTAACTGAACTTTTCGGACATACATAGCTTCAGTTTGTCTATTTGTAACGTAAAACTGCCAAAGTTTACTGGACACGATATCATGATAGCTGTTGGAATTGATCTTCAAATTTTCAGGACGAAATATATTACATTTTGAATTTTGATTATATAAAGGTGACGTATGGTTTCCTCCCAATGCTGCAGCTATGTAAACAGCTGTCATCATGTTATTGTTAGGATTTGATAACAACGGACAATTGATTGCAAAATTGGGTGTCATTTGCGGTGAATATGGAGACATATTTGTCGGAGTCATTGTTGGTACTAAATTCGGTGTTGCAAAATGAGAATTATTTTGTGGATAAGAATTCAGCATAGAAGATTGGTGGTGAGAATTAAAATTAGCTATAAATAAATAATTTATTACAAAGATAACAAAATGATCTACCTTCTGAATTGGAAAAATCCAAGCTAGAGCACGTTGCTGATGAAATTGATCCTCCATTTCCAGTCGCATGATTCGACATAGAATTTACTAAATCTGTCTGGTTATTCACTTGATTGGTACTTTTATTAGTTAACTTCCTTTTGTTTCCATCAAGACCACTTTCTTTTTCCAATTCATCTACATTAAAGTTAAGTTTATCTTTTCTTTCAGGATTTAATTTATCTATAGTCTCAATGGATTTAAAACAATTTTCACTAATGTACTTTTTATCATCAACTATAGTTAATAATTTCTCATTACTTTCAGAGTCAAACCGGGTTACTTCAGCAATATCATCGTCATAAAACAACAGTTCATCTTCATCGACATTTAAAAGTAATTTCACAGAACTTTTTTTCTGATTATCCAAAGAATCTATATCAACTTTCTTCGAAATTTGAACTTTCATCGACTTTAAATTATCAGAAGTATTATTGTTGGTTTCTGAATTCATTAACGGTTGAAAATTGCTATATTCGGAACTGGACTGAATAATGCCATTTTTAGTGTAATTATTCAGTTTTTCGGTATTTTCTTTTGAACTCCCTAATGAATCTTTTATTTTATTATCTAAAGAAAGTTCATAATTATTTGAAATAACATTAGATGGTTTCGATATCATTCCATTGAATTGAATATAATTTGAATGAACTCCTTCATTGTCTAGTTTAATATTTTCCATTCCTTTTACATACTGACTTTTGTTTGTAAGTTTAGAATTATGATGTGAATCGGATGCAGATAAAGATCCATTTGAAATTATACTATCTGGTTCGCTATTAGACACCTTAGACCATGAATTATATTTGGTATTGGCAGTATAGTTGTTATTGTTGTTTGGTGATTTACAGTCTTTATTTTGATAAAAAGATGGATTCGATGATAATGATCGAGCAGAATTATCATTCATTAAATTATAATCAGATTTACCATTAGACATTGAGCCTGGAAATGCTAATAACGGTCCATTTGTGTTACATGATGGCTGATATCTACGAGAATGGTTAGTTTCTGAATTCATGGAATTAAAATTTATATTTGCTTTTGATGTTCGATTTGAATGCATAGAACGAGAATAATTTGAAGAGTTCTGGTAATGATGATTGTTTTGACCTGCAATAAACCGATTACTGGAACCGGTACTTGAATTCGTATAAGCATTATTAAAAGGGAAAATTGAAGAATATGGCTGCGAAGAGAAATTTTGGTGACCACTGTGATAATGTGATGAAAATGCACTTCCACCAATCATTGACGATTGTGAAGAATTAGAATGTGACTGATTATTGCTTATCTGATTCGGAGGTATAAAATGATGTTGAGCATTCAATAAATTCGTCAAATGATTATTAATATTAGAACCATTTATAAAAGTATTATTGCAATTAGCACTCGAGTTATTTCCTGGTGAGCAAAATAAACTGTTAACTATGTTTGGTGACATAAACCAAGAGTTTTGATGAGTATGATGGTGCTGCTGTTGTGAATAGGCATTGTGGTGAGATCTAAAATGAAATTTATTAACCAAAAGCAATTTTAAAATGTCATAAATTGATTTAAGTTATTTTCTGCAATATATTTTTATTTTAATAAATAACAAGGTCCAGAAGAAAAACAAATCGTGAAATGTTATTATTTAAGACCATGTTAAAACGCAAGCCACGCAGACAAAGTTAATTAATTTAAAAGTTTTACTCAGAGAAATGTGTTGAAGATATTTGTGGTGATGTAAAGAGACGATTGTTATTCAAAATTATACATTGAATATTACGTACGTTTTCAGACAAAATATATAAAATCTAATGTATTTTTAAAAAAATTTTAAATTTCATGTCACAAAAAAATCAGTCAATGGTTATGACGGAAACGCTAGTTTAACATTATTGAAAAATAAAATTTAAATTAATTTTGAAAATACGCAAAAATTATATTGTAATTATAATAAAGTATAATAAATTTAAATACCATTGGTTAATAACGGAATTTTAATTTAATTAAAGATTTGAAATGTTGAGACAGCTTGACTTTGGGCATTTTGAATTTTAATTAATGGATTATAAAGAGTGTCTCACAGGGTACACAAAGGTTTTTTTTGCATATTATCGTAAATCGCGGAGAAAATTGAATTCGAAGCATCATGAAATAATGACGCAATAAAGTTTTGCGAAAAGTACATAATTTATGGTCAAATAAGGTGTCATTTTAAAGATAAAATATTAAAAGACGAACAAATTCTTTCAAGAAAAGTTTCTTCCAAAGTCAATACTATGAAATAGTAGTTAACGAATTATTACATAAAAGTGAAAAAAAATCAAATTAAAAAATCCTTTTGAAAACTTATTTAATTGATTTTGTATTTATTTTTAATTAATATTTTTTTTAAATTTTTATATTTGATTTTTTCATCAATTTTTACATAATAACTGGTTAAATATTAACTTTGGAAGAAACTTTTCTTGAAAGATTATAAATTCCAATTATAAACATATCGTTTCATAAAAAAAATAATTTGAGGGTAAAAGAATAAATAAAGAATGAAAAACAGCAATGCTTTGCATGTGTGCCTAGTAGGAAATGAAAATAAATACGATAAATCTTAGACAACAAATAAAATAATTCAACTAATTAATTTAAAATAATCAAAATTCAATTGACTGAAATTACTTTAATAATTTTAATTGATCAATTAAATTATTTTTTTAAAGTTTTAAATTTAAAAAATATTAAATATTAAAGAAAATAACAAAATAAAATTTTAATATTATTAATGATGTAATTCATCTATAATTTAAATTACTATAAACTTTATCAATTTAAGTTAAATAAATTATTAATTTAAAAAAATTAAATTTATAATTGACGTACTTTTTTTTGGAAATTTACTGCAAATTTTTGAAAAAAGTTTTCAAATTTTTAATTATTTTAATATATTTTTTTAATTTTGAAATTAATTTTATAAAAAATGTAATTATAAAGCTATACATTTTTTACAATTTTACTGATTATTTTTTAATTTTTACCTTAAGTTAAATAATGTAATTAAATTAAATAATTAATTGAATAATGTAATGTAATGTAATTTTTACCTGAAATTAAATAATGTAATAATTTAATTAATTAAATTTAATTAATTAATTTTTTTTAATTAATTAATTTTAATTTTAATTAATTAATTTAATAAAAAATGTAATTATAACGCTATACATTTTTTACAATTTTACTGATTATTTTTTTAATGTTTACCTTAAATTAAAAAATAACAATTTTTCCAATATTTAATAGTTTTGCATAATTAAATTAATAATTAACTTCATTAAATAATGTAATAATTTAATTAATTAAATTTCCAAAATTTAGCAGCGGTTATTAATTGATAATTAATTTAATTCAAAATTCTTGAACTATTGGGCCCAACCCAAAAATCTTTGACCGATGTTGATTGCTGATTAGGATAGTATGGTTTAAGGAGCACCGATTTCTGACTTTATTGATAAGTTGTTATTGATAATAGAAAATTATGGAATACAACGAGTCCAGAAAATCAATATTTTTTTTAAAATTCCTGATGATAATGATAAAACCTAATAAACTATAACAAAGAAGAAATCCTAAAATTTAGTTATACATTACTAAAAAATACCGAAAATTTTGACAAAGTTTCATCTCAAATGATTATAAATCGTTTAAAAAATTGCTGGTACATGTATATACATAGGAAAAGAGCTAATAAAAGATTTGCAAAAAGCAATTAAATAGACGATTGCAAAATTCATAAACTTATGAGAAATATGAAAAATAAAAATTTGAATTCATTACTTTCTATTTAATTATAAATAAGGGACACTCGCTAATTTGCTTTTTTTTGCAAAAACATGACTAATTAATCCTTTAGCAATTTTTAATCGATTCATGTATTTGCATCTGGATTACACATTTTCAAAAAGTCTTATTTCGCACATATATACATAGGAAAATAACTATTGCTGCGGTTGGATACACCTGATCCCGTCCGATTTCCAAAATTAAGAAACCAATGGCCACGTTAGTACTTATATGGGCGACCGATAGAGAATTCGCTGGGCCATTGACTATTCAGGTCAGGTCAGACAAGCATACCTGCATTTCTTGTCATCTGGACTACACATTTGAATAAAGTTTCACGTCAATCCGACCATTGAAAGTGGGTAAAAAATTGTTTAACAAATTTATAGCGCACATATATATGTTACGCCGTATTTGTATAATTGCCAAAATCACGAACTCGGCAATTTTTTTTAAAAATTATTTAATTCAATTATGAAATTGATATTAACATTTATTATGAAAAAATATTAATTCAATATATAAAAATATCAATTTAATATGAAAAAATGTTTTTAAAAGTACACGTTTGCAATTCAGTTTGCCATAAAGTTAGAAATTATAATAACCATGAATAAAAATTTTACATTTGGAGTCTATTCTGTATAATAAATTAAGATTTTTTCATATTTTATTTATTTTTTTCATATGAAACTGATAATTTTTCTTATAAAATACATAATTTTTCAAAATTAAATTGATATTCTTTTCATATTAAATTGATAATCTTTCATTTCAAATTGAGAAAAATTCATATTTAAATAAAATTTTTCATGTAGTTAGGGAATTCGGCAAAAATTAACTAGTTCATGAATTCGACAATTACACTATTTCAGCAAACTGTTGCCGATTTCATGAATTGGACAAGTCGGTTGCTAATACACGAAGTCGATAATTTTTTGCAAATTTCACTAATTCAGCATAGCATATATACATAGAAAGTGAGTTAATAAAGCATTGCAAAAAAATTAAATAAATAAACGATTGAAAAAATTAACGTTTTTATTTAAGTTGTCTGAATAGTGTGGTGTTGTAAGTATATTGATGTATTCTTAAAGTTAAGAGAAATATGCAAAACACAAATTTGAATTAATTATTTTCTATTTAATTATAAGGGTACTCGCAATTTTTTTGAAAAAACATGACTAATTAATCATTAAGATAGTAAATTTTGTAATTAATGAATGCATTTTCATCGGGATTACACATTTGAACAAAATTTCAGCTCAATCGGACTACGGGAGTGGGTGAAACACACATATATATATATAGAAAATGAGTTAATGAAGAAATGGTAAAAAGAATATTTTTTCAGTGTTTCAAAAGGTTCATAATCGATTTGTAAATTATTTATCTCATATTATATTTTGCATCCATCGACTCGTTATATTGTAAACAAAAAGTCAATATCAAAATTAGAAATGTCGGTATTTTGTAATATCTATACATATATAAATCGATAGAAACAACGATAACCTGGACATGAATTGTTAGACTCTTATTAGGAATGGATATCAATTTAATCTACAAAAAAGACAGATTAAAAAAACAAAAATTCAAACGATTAAAAACGGATAAATATTTAATTTATCAAAAATTAATAACTAATAGTAACCATATGACTTCAAAAATTGCGCTTATAAGGGAATGTTTTAATTATGATAATATATATATTTTAATTATTATGACTTTCAATTTAATAAATGAATGACTTTTTTAAGATTATTAAAAAAAATTTTAGAAATTTTCGAAAATGGAAACTTTTAATGGACTTGAAGACGTGTTTTTTTCATTTTAGAACGATATTTGTTGTGAATCTAACTAGTAATTTTGTAGTGATATTTGTCGCTCGATATTGATTGATGAAATTTTCAATCTAATTTTACAGTAACTTCATAACGATATTTGCATTAAAATGTGGATCTGTTTTTCAACATTTGATGTAACACAAACGCTTTAATTTTAAAAAGGAATAGCTTATTTCTAATTTATTTGATTTTGATTTTTTTTATTCCTGAGATTAAATTATGAACCAAATTTTCTAATTGAAAATATTTTTCTTTAAAAAGTGCTAAATTATAAATTAGTGTCAAATTTTTAAATTTAAAATAAACAGTTTTCTTTCCGGAATAAAATTTTGATTTAAAAATGTCTTTAAAAATATATCAAATTGTTGGGGTATGGAAAAGAAAGTAAAATGAAGAATACTTCTTTTAATGAAAATATATTAATTTACTTAGAATTTTACAAATTATAGAAAATCGTAACTTAGCCTGGGATGATTTTAGGTAGAAAGCGGAGCAACTAGTATCATCGCAATCAGTTCAACTACAGGCGCTCTTTTAGCGCTGTTTCGTTATAGCGCTCTTTTGATTTTATGAAAAAAAAATAATTTTAACTTCAAAATATTTTTT
>MQRK01254150.1:0-20020 GCA_001938485.1 Girardia tigrina
AAATAGTTATTATTGTAGTTTCAACAATTTATGATTAATGAATGGGAATATGAAATTTTATTCTTCTGTGTTTTATCTACCAAAACAAAATTTTAGCCATTATTTCTCATAAATAATAATAAAATTACTAATTTTTTAATAGATTATGTATTTATAAATCTATCTAATTAAATAATAATTACATAAAATTATTTTTCATTAAACATATTTAAATTATTTTAATATTTAAAGTCTTTTTTCATTGTTTTATAGTGAAATAATAATTTTATAATAATAATAAATAAATAAAATTATTTATTTATTAATCTATTTAATTAAATAATAATTATATAAAATTATTTTTCATTAAATATATTTGAATTATTTTAATATTTAAAGTCTTTTTGCGTTGTTTTATAGTGAAATAATAATTTTTATAAATGGAAAGAAATAATTTAGCTAATTAAAATAAAACAATAATGTTAAAACTAAAAAAAATATAAAGAAAAGTTGTAATTGTATTTCTTCATTATTAAATGAAAAAATCAATTTTAAAAATAAAAGCAATAGATTTATTATTTAATGAAATAATAAATTATGATTATTTAAGTCTTTCTAAAGCGCATTTATGACTGTTTTGAAGCTGTTACACTGCCATCAATCTCACCATTCTCTTCATTTTGATTTTCTGAAAAAAAATCGATTTCCAGAATTTCGTCAGTTCTAATAGGGACCAATATCAAAATAAGTTTCTGTCTCCTCATCCTAAGAGTCCACATATTACATTAATGGAGTATGTTTATCACGGTGAAAATTGCGTTCGAAAACTTTGATAAAATAAGGTAAACCTTATAAAAGCGATATTATATTATCAGTGTTTAATTCCAACGACATTTTCGGAAGGTAAGATTGTATCATCCAAAAGTTTCATTATTAACCCATATGGCGCCTCTGTACCTGATTGGGTAGAGGGAAACAATTGAAGGTAGTTGTAATTTTTTAACTTATTGCTGCTGGAACGCAACATTAGGGTAACATTAGACAAATTGTGTACAGATACACGAATTTGGAAACAATTAAAAGAAGAAAATACTGAAGAATACAAACAAATCATTAAAATTCCATATTAAACGTTTCGTATTAATAATTTTTTTAGTTTTACTTTGGCGGTTAATGGGTTAATGATTTGTAATATAAATTAGATGAAATATGATTAATAATCATTAATATAGTATTTTCAGAATGATTTATTTATTTTTCAAGTTGCTTGAGTCTAATTAAAAAGAATTACTCGATTAGCTTCATTGAAATAAATTACAAAAATGAGTTGATTAAGATTTTCGTTTGACCATCTTAATAAGTTTCTTTTTCTTTTTATTTTTTATTTTACTAGATTTGTGTTTGATGGACATCATCATACGAAAATGCGGAAGCTAAAACGTTATGTCAGTTGAACACTAATTATACCAGAAATATTGGATGTATTTAAGTAAAACTGGTAAAAAATTTGTAATAAATATATACGATTTATTTTAGGACAAGGTATTTAAAACAAATGTGAAATTTCACATAGTTCTGATACACCGTCATAATTTGTTACCTAACTTTACAGATTCATAATAATACTAATTTTATTTAAGTCTAATTATAAATTATCGCAATGTAACGTCGTCGAGAATTCAATCTTATATGGATTGGTTATTCGTGTTCTATTTGTCATTATAGATTGAATGTAAAAGATAAAATATTTATTTTATTAACATTTTTATATGTTGATCTAATACTTTTATGATATTATTCGTATATTATATATTATTTTATATATTTTCTGAGAAAATATCATATTTGCTTTTGATACAGACAGCTTATATAACTGAGCAATAAGATTGCAGTAATTCAAAGCATCAAATTATGTAGGTAGTGAATGAAGTCTGACCTGTCATCTACTATCGTTAGCACGTCTGCTTACTTTTGAAGTTATGCTTTAACATAATTTGCTAATATGTTAAATACATACTATCCGATTTTGAAATTCACGGAAGATATATATATATATATAGGGTTGGCCAAAAGTAACGCCGGGTAATTCTTATATAGATTGTAATTCTTTTATGTCCTATAATTACCTATATGCCAATTATTCTTGTTTCCATGTGCGGTTCTTAAAACTTATAAATAAGCATTTCTAAAAACTTTCAGATTATAATTTATACAAGAATTTTATTTTATTTAATAAAAACTTAATTTTTTTATAATCTTTAACTTAAATCCAGTTTTTTAGTTTATAATTCATATTAATTCATTTATTTTTAAGTTCAATTTGTTTTAAATAGTGAAATTTTTAAATGCAGTGGTGGCTAATATAGTCCTGCCAAAAAATAATGAAATTTGGAAATTACGACAAGAATGAAACGTTGCACGATTAAACAACGTATATAAATATTGGAAATTTGGTATTTAAATGAAAAAATACGGAAAAGTTGCAGAAATTTATAATAAAAAACATTGATGCAAGGTCCAATTAAATGAAAGTACGGTTCGTCGAATGGTAAGTAAGTTTTTGAAACAGGATCGCTGCAAGATAACAAGGATGCACAAACTGGTCTACCAAGTGCACAAGATGATGAAATGGTGGAACATGTGCGCAATTTTTACGAAGAGTAACCATCAACATCGCAAGTCAAAGCCTCACTAGAAGTCAGTATACCAAGGACAACACTGTGACGAGTTATGAAGACGAAATCGCACTGGTTCTCCTACAAAATTTAAGTTGTGCAGCCACTGCTACAAAGGGACGAAGAAAGAAGATTTAATTTTGCAAACATGGTCTCGAATTTGATGGTAGAGGGTAAATTGGATCTAAATCGAATCTGGTTTTCTGACGAGGCACATTTTTACCTTAATGGATACGTAAACAAGCAGAATTATTGCTTTTGGGAACCGAAAATCCACATTTAATGATTGCCAAGCCTGCATTTCCCAAACGCGTGACTGTTTGATGCGCATTGTCATCAACTGGAATTATTGGACCCTATTTTCACGGGAACAATCAAGGCTGTTGTGTACAAAGAAGTTTTTTACACATTTTTCATTACAAATGCTCATGGTTTGGACCAAATTGATAAATATTGGTTCATTTAAGATGGTGCATGACCCAACAGGACAGCTGATGTATTCAATTTAATCTGCGAACACTTTGATGGAAGAATTATTGGTCTAGATAGCGAAAAATTCACTGGAACAGGAATTGATTGGTCACCATATTCGCCAGATTTAAATCCTCTAGATTTCATTTTGTGGGGCTAGTTCAAGGACAGAATTTTACGTACTACTCCGACTACAGTTGATGAATTAAAGGCAATAATCCAAAAGCAAATCGAGGACATTCCAGCCGAAACATTGGAAAAAGTAATTAAAGAATTTGAAAATCGCATAAATCAAAAGAACCGCACGTGGAAACAAAAAATAATTAGCATAGAGGTAATGAGAGGACATAAAACAATTATAATCTATATAAAAATTACCTGGCGTTACTTTTGGCCAACTCTGTATATATATATATATATATATATATATATATTATTTGTGTAAAAGATTGACACTCATTGACATTCCATCTTTAGATTATCCAAATGTTTTTTAATTATTATATATTAAAATAAAAAAGCTAATTAATTATGTCAATTTATCTCTTAATAAATTTCATCTGTCAGAATTCAATAAGTTTGGAAATTTAACACATTAAAATTATAATAAAAAAATATAAATAAAAAGATTCCCTCATAAATGTTAATATTTGTTTTTTCTAACAAAAATATTAAAGCAAATAAATGGGATCACAGATTTTGTC
This sequence comes from Girardia tigrina, assembly GCA_001938485.1. Classification (NCBI taxonomy): domain Eukaryota; kingdom Metazoa; phylum Platyhelminthes; order Tricladida; family Dugesiidae; genus Girardia; species Girardia tigrina. The sequence continues at coordinate 3,830 of MQRK01254150.1, forward strand.
GTCTTTCAGGTAATTTTATCTCTTCCTAAATCTTAAAAAGTCCATGTAATCTCAGTCAGCATAACGGCAACAAATGAATGCATTTAGATGACGATTGATATTTAAAAATAAAAAGTAAACAAACATTTTCTTTGAATATTTTGATGTATGAGATGACATTTTTCAATTTATATAAATAAATTATTAATATTGCATAATTCTTTATATTTTTTTTATGTTTTATTTTCATTTACTAAGTTAATAGTTTCGTTATAAATATATCCTTGTGGTTTCAATAAAATGATTCCTCTTAATTTTGGTAAACTTAAGTCATAATTGCAATTTTGTATAATTGTTTGTTTACACAAATTTAAAATTGAATTTATCAAATCCTAATTTCTCAATATTAACAGATTTGTTAGGGATAAATTGACATCAATTTTAGTTGAATTTTCGCCAGATTCCAATGCGATTGAATAATATACTTATAAAATGACTCTAAATCCTTGTCTTGTTTAACGAATATAAATAAGTTTGTAAATCCTGGTTAATGTGTACCATGATTGATAGTGCTTTTTATTTTTTGAGTATAAAGTATATTTCAATATCATTAAAAGGTTTTTAATCCTCAAACTCTCGTATTTAAAATTTTTATATCAGTACTAGAGTTCAGTTATTTGATCCTACATAATTTAGTGACTTTAAAGATTATATTTCTGTAATATTTTAGAAAATAATTCAATATAAACTACCTAAATATTACTAGAAAGTTTAACATGAAATAAAATGTTTTCTCATTCAATTTTAACAAACTTGATTTAAGTTTTATTAGATTTTAATATTATAATAAATATATATTTTATTATTACCTTTTTTTACAGAAAATATTTTAAAAACTTGACTGTTTATATTTATTGTTTATATGTATACTATTAGATCTAAAATATTCTAAATTTATTTTTGACATACATTTCTAACAAAAGGGCTCAATGACCCTTCGGAGTCCATGAATGATCGAGGGCTTAAAGTTCTTAATAATCTGTTCATTGTAAATTTCTTAATTTTTAAAATATAAAAATGGAATCAATAGGTTGCAATCATTGAGTTATTTTTAATTTGATATTACGTGGTGTGCCTAGTAAGTAGTGAGCCTAATATAAAAATCCGAAATAAGATAAAATAATACTTATATTAAGAACACCAATATGGGTTTTCGAACATTTATTTTCAATACAATTTGAATTGTCCTTTGAACAACTCTCAGCCAAGCTTTCAGAATTTGACATCGTTCTAAATTGATAAATTCTTGTTTTTATTTTTTAATAAACAATTATTCGAACAAATTTTCATTATTTTCAAATTTTATTTTAATTTTAAAATTTTAGTAATAATTTTATCTACATATTAATTTTATTTAAAAAATGATTTTATTGAAAGAAAAAAAAACATTTAATTAATCAATTTGAAAATTAGTTAAAAGTTATTTACTTTATTTAAATTTTTAATATTAAAATTTTAATCGATTTAATATTTTTAAAGTTTTTTAAATATCTTATGCTGTAATTTAAAATGCAAATTATACTCGAATAACCATTTATCGTGAACATTCAAAATATCAATTTTCCATCTGGATGGGAGAAACACATTTCCAAGTACTAAAATCAACATACAAAATTCAACATACCAAATTTTAAATATTCCTCACAACTTAGAAGTTAAGTAAAATATAAGTAGGTAACTTTTATCAATTTTGTTTTAGTCTGTCATTGTTTCTTATTAGATTTATTGCACTATTTTGAAAATAACATTAGAAAGTATTAAATACCGCAGTGTTATTCACTTCTTGTTTTTAAAAGTAAAAATCGTGATGAAATCCAGATGGAACTGAATGGTGATGAAAATTCGTCAACGACTACAATAAAACGCTGCTTCAATGAATTAAATTATGGGGTTTTGGTTTATTTGATTTTAACATTGGCGATCACGCCGGGACGCAAAACTGGAATTTTATGTTTTTTAAGAAGATTGTTTTTTACATTAAAAAAATTGTCCCAAAATAAAATGAATGTCATAAGAGTAAAAAACTATTTTTCATTTTCAAAATATTTTATATGGGTTAAAATTCAATTTATTTTTTTATAAAATAAAATAAATATTTGTTTCGTTTAGCACCTATTTCTTCTTTTGTAATTAACTTTTTTGACAGTTGATATTTTATCAAAATTGGTTTGCTTCACATTGCTGCTCATCCATGAACTTAATAGTAGGGAGTACTTCATTCTTCGATTTTATTAAAATCATTTTAATTCAAAATGTTTGATAATTTAGACATTTTTAAAACTTTTTTCTTGTAAAAGTAAAATTAATTGTAACTAAAGGTAAAAATGTACCTTTCTTTCAACTATCAAATTTAAGAACCGTTAATTCTACAACACACTTTCTGGAAACTCAATTAACGTAAGGTGTTTTCAAGTCGTAACATATTAAAATCGTTATGAACATCTTTTAAAATCTGTATATATATAATACTTTCTGTATGACATTTTAATTTTTTTTAATTCACTCTGTTTATAAGATACCTCTAGCAAAAGCTGAAAATAAGTCACATTATAAGGCTCTTTATATGTAGCTCTCACAGCTTAGTGAAGATAGAGATAGTATAGTTCATCTGAATCACGAGAGGCTGGTAGTTTTCCTTTTGGTCAAGTCAAATCGAGCACTTAAAGTTGTTAATATTATACCAGTAAAATCACTATTGTTACAATAGAAATTAAGTATATGTAATAAGGAAGTCTCATTAATATGGTTGTTTACTTAATTAACTGACATTCATTAAATATTTAAGTTTCGTCGAATAAAATGTTCAAAATTTTAATTTATAATTAAAATAAACAATACAACTTAGATTTTAATTGATACTTAAGATTTTATTATTTTAAAAATTTAACGATTTTAATTTTAATTAGCTACTTTATTTAACAATAATTTTTTTTTCAAAATCTATACATAAAACTAATCTTGTCCTCGGGCAAATATATTATTACTTTTATTTATGTTTAATTCTAACGGAAAGAACTCTGGAAAGTTAAATGACATCCAAACATAAAGATTTGTATTCCTCCAACCTTTAGGACATTTACAAGTTCATTTTGAACCGAAAATATTTTTCGAAACTTTTACGCTAACCCCCAATATATATTGTACGAAAGTATGTTATATCTAACATTGATCTTCTGATCTTTGAAGAGACATAAATGCAGAGCTATCTCACATTTACGCGGATTCACTCACTTTTCCTCCAATTTTTCTCATTTTATCAGCAGATATAAGATCATAATAAAATTTGAGCTTGACCGACAAACCGTGAATCAGATAATAACGAAATTTTGTAAATTTAACCTAAATTGATTTTTAGAAATATAATTAGTAAATAAGTGGGAGAAATCATCATTTATCAAGTAAATTAGTATTTTCATAAAAATTTTGGACCCGTGATTGGACCCGTTGAGTTCCCATCGAGACGGCGCAGTGTCCCCACAACAGGGATTTATCAAAAAATCATTATATCTTGTTGCGTTATTTGACGACACCAAGCATGACAAACAATGCTTAATAATTTACATTGGCGTCAAACGTTTTGAAGGTTTCTAACACCTATCTTCAAGTATGTCTTATTCATGTGGTCATCATGTGATGTTGTACTACGTCATGTTGTTTCATATAAAATCATATATTCTAAAAATTACAGATTATTAATGTGGTAAAATAGTCTTAATGTATTGTTCGAAATAAGATAAAAATATATTGTTACATAATTACATTTTTTTAATTGATTAAGTAATCCGATGTTTTAAAATATTTAAAATATCAATCTTTCATCTGGGTGGGAGAAACACGATCCTAAAACAACATACAATAAGCACCATTCAAAAATATTTCTCTCAATATATATATATATATATATATATATATATATATATATATATATGTATATATATATATATATATAAATATATAATTCCAATAAAATATTTTACTAAAATATTATATAATCCGGGAACCGATTAATTTGGTTCTCGTCTGATACAATAAAAAAATTGAATTTGAGATACAAACTTCTCGAGATACGAACCACTGATAAGAACGAATTACATTCGGTAATTGAGATATTGCTTTATATAATGTAATTATTAAATTATTAAAATGTAATAGGAAATTTAAAAGATTAATAGAAAATTTCAATAAATATTATGAAACGATAACAAAACATTCTAAAAAGTTATTATTTGATGTGTAAACAACTGAAATCGATTCAATCATCACAATATTTACTGTTTCCATAATACTATTTTAAAGTATTTTTAAATGTCTATTTTTCAAACATTATTATAAAAATTAGTGAACAAATTATCCTGATCAAATATTAAATACTAAGATTCAATACATTTACATTTTACTAAAATTTGAATTATTTCAATAAGAAAAGTAACAATTATCTTTTAACAGCGAAAGAAGCAAGAAAGATCAATAAGACTGATAAAGTTACACCTATATTATTAATTTTATTCATATCAAAGTAATTAATTTATAATTATATCTTTTTAATTATTTTCTTCAAACTAACACCTAAGTTTGTTTTTAGAAGAAAAATATGTTAGCTTAACAAAATGTCTTCCAAAATACACATTTTCAAGACGATCTTTAGAACTTTATAAAAAGTTAAAATGTATTAAGAGGGTTAATAATAGTATATAATAAAAATAATATAATATCATCAATATTCGGTGTCTGGCCATAATGTCCTTGACAGAAATTTCTTAACAAATGTCTAGAAATGCCCACAGTCAGGGAAAAATTCCCGTTAATTGATCTGAATCATCAAACAAATTGCTTATCAGCACTTTTTGTACCAATCTGTCCTTTTATGTGACCTTTTATTCTCTTTCGTCTTATCAATCTGACATTATTTGATTTTTGCCGACCAAATATTGTTGTATTTTACTTAAAAGAAAAGGAAATAAAATAAAATGTTTATGCAAAAATAAATTTAAATTACAAAACAATGTTTTTAAAATAAATAAAAAAAGATTTTTTGAAAATAAAAAAAAAGATTTTATAATTTGGAATACCATTATTATATATTAGGGATGTATCAAATTCCAAACACATTCTGTCAAAGCTGAAAAATCGATCATAAATACAAATGTTAAAATGTATGTACATTTCTACAATAAATGACGAGGAAGTTTGACCAGATGATGGGAATAGAAATGTCCTGAAACGCGTTGTATAATTTTAAATTCATCTATATAATTAATAAGTGACTTAATTAGAGATTTTTTGGAAAATATTATTTTTAAGAACACCAATATGGTTTTTCACACATTTATTTTCATAACAATTTAAAGTTTCTTTGGGACCTCAGCCAAGCTCTCATAATTTGACATCTCACTAAATTGATAACTTTTTATCAATGTCTCGGTAATAAACAATTATTCAAACAAATTTTCATTTTAAATCATTTTCAGATTTTATTTTTATAAATTATTCTTTTATAATTTTGTTAATAATTTGATCTAAAAATTCATTTAATTTTAAAATGATTTTATTTAATGAAAAACATTTATATATTGAATTTAAAAATAAGTTTAAAATTATTTACTTTAATGAAATTATTTAATATTCAAATTTTAAACGATTTAATATTTTGAAAGTTTTTTTTAATATCTTATGTTGAAATTAAAAATGCAAACTATGCTCAAATAACTATTCATCACGAACATCCAAAATACCAATTTTCCATCTGAATGGGAGAAGCACATTTCCAAATACTAAACTTAACATACCAAATTTAAAATATTCCTCACAATTATCATATGACATGTTTCGATATTCTTATACATCACAATCATCTATCTTAAATTCTTCAAATTAATTCAAAGGATGTGGTCATGTTTAAGTTACATACTTTTTATACAGAGTATTCTTAAAGATCTCTGTGCGAGGATCTATGAAAAAGAAGTTAAACTATCATTTAATCAACCAGAAATTATCACACAATGCTGAAATTTTAATTTGTAAAACGTTTTATTTAGTTTCCTACACCTTTAAGCAATTGTTTACTTAGTGATTATTAAATAAAAATTTTATTTTAACTAAAATATAAACAATCACAATTATTTATTTATAATAAATAAAAAATCAGTTTAATTTTTAATCAGTATTATTAAATAAACGATACTTGATAAGTCAATACGTTTTGCTATAATAAGTACATTTTATTACTTTTGTAAAATAAGAAATTTTCTCCATATATTTCTTAAGTAGAGAGTCGAATTAAGACCGTCGAAGGACCCTTCTCAGTGTTTGTACTCGAAAAAAAATCTTTTTATGAAATATTTTTAATTAATGAAAATAATTAATGAAAAAATTAATAGTTTAAACATTTAAAACAGTTTTACACCTGGGTATACTCTAAGCTTACCTTACTCCAAGGGTTTTAAACACCTAAATAATTCGATCTTGAAATCAACAAATAATATTTGAAAATAAAAAATTATATCTCAATCATTTATAGTTGAGAAAAAATGTTTTGCAATAAATCACATACTCCTTTAGGTTTGTGTTCGGACATTGTTTATCAATATACATGTAATGGGTACAATGCCACATACATCGGAGAGACTGCCCGTCATCTCTACAAACGAGTCCAAGAACACAGTCAAAGAGGGGGAAAAAGTAATATTGCTGAGCATAAAAAAACTGTAACTGTAATATAAGCATAAATTATTTTAAGATTTTGTGCAAGCATTTTAAAAATTAATAGGAGAGAGTGTCATGTGAAGCATTGTTGATAAGATCATATGATCCACAAATCAATGTTCAAACAGCACTCTCAACTAATTTGTTAAGAGTTTTCGATTAGACTTACGCAAGTGATTACACAATCATCCATTTCTTATATAAAAGCAATAAGAAAGAACATAATCAGTGATCTGATGATGACGGTTAAACCATCGAAATATATTGTCAAGAAATAAATTTTAAATGGCGTTTATTTGTTTTTACTAAAAAATTGCTATCTTTTTTCAAGTTTATTTGTAAATATTTTTTTATTTGTTTTTTTATCAATTTTGATCTAAAATGGAGATTATAATGATGAAAAAAATTATTATTGTGATGATTTGATCTTTTTGTTTTTATTTATAATTAATTGCATAAAACTAGGTTTTGCTATAATTTTATACAGTTTATTTGTGAATATCACATTAAAAGATTTTAGTTAAGCCTTTTCACTCAAATTTTTATTGTTTGCTGCCGATGTGCTGTTATGTTTCATTGTGTTCTGGTCGATTGGATCGCGTTATGATTCTGTATTGCAACATCATCGGTGCTGCGATAGTGATGGTTTCGTGATGCGCGTTACAACGACTTGCGGAGTACTATCGACTGATTTTTGAATTAAAATACAATATCAGTTACTGGTAGACAAAATTGTCAGTGATGAGCTTGGGTGAGGTTATGAATAGGAGGGGTGTAGCTGTTTTACTTAATAAGTTATAATACGGATTCAAAAAAAAACAATTTTATTAAATTGTCACTTTAATGTCAATATTTAAAAATTTGAACATTAATATTATTAATTAAGTAAAATTTATATTTTTACTAACATCAATAATCTTTAAGACATTAAATACTCAGAAATTCTTTTCTTATCTCATACCGAGAAAGACATTCTTGAGTTTTAGAGAATGAATAAATAATGATTTATAAACTTTAATATAATTTTAATGAAATTTATTTGGCATTAATAAAATTTAGTTGAGATCAATGTCGAAGATCGGAGAGTGCAATTGCAGATATGTGATACTGGTGGAGGTGTAAGTTTTTGTTATGAAATTCTTCAACCCATAGAATAATAATAATTATATATTATTAAAATTTTAGTCTTGTCACTTTGTATACTATTTATATTTATAATAATTATTTCCAATTTATTCATATTTCAATGCCCTTTTATTAACAAGCGTCAATGGAAAAGTAGTTATTATTGATTGCAAAGGACACAGAATTGTCGACGAAGGATGATTCAGTGATGAGTGTGTGTGTGAGTCTGTGTGTCACTAACAGATTTCCTCTTCCAGAATCCCAATCAAATATTTGATTTGTTCCTCTGATTTTTTTTTCATAATAATAAAAACCATATTATTATCAATAGAGAGAAACATTATATTTGAATGGGGACTTTTTTCATTAAATTGGATTTTATTATTAAAACTTATGTTTTGTAACGAGCATAAAATATATTTGAGTAAATAATTGCCAGCGGACTCTCTCGTTCCCAGGATTTGTGCGTGAGACATCTCTACAAACACGAATTCTCTGTAGAGAATTTAAATTCCTATCAAATCTATTATAGTTCTCCTAAGAAATAGAATTTCTCTAGCATAAATTAAATTTACTATTTTTAAAAAAAGCAAACTTTTGAGTTTTTTTTATTAAATTAATTTTATAAGAAGTTAAATTTTTTAATTAAATTAATCATTCGTTTTTTTTTGTGATTAAATTTTGATGATATGTAGAATGTTTCTCTATCTTAAAAATGATTTGAAGTAGAAAAAAAATTATTCTTATATATTTATTAGGATAATTACCGTATTTTCGCGCATATAACCCGCATAATTTTTCATCGCCAGGGACATTTGGAGTATGTAAAAACACATTTTATCCGCTGTTTATCATCCTGAAATTTTTTTTGTTATCATGTAAATTATTTTTAGGATACACCGCCTATTTTTATATCCTGCGAGTAGCGTGGGGCGTAGATAAAATCACACATGACTTGCGGGTTATATGTGCGAAAATACGGTAAATAATTTCGAAATATTCAAATTAAATCTTGTAATATTGTAGATTAATTATTAATAGAATATTAGTGTGGGATTTTTATTCATTTTTTAAAATAATTAAAAAACAATAATTAATTGAAAAAAATATTTTTGTCAATTTTCCATTTTTTTACAAATAGTAAGCATTTTTTTCATGAAATATTAATAATAATAAAATAATATTATAATTTGGAAATTAATTAAATAAATAAATTATTAATATTTTTTAAAAAATATATGACATAAATCGACTCGGATAATTTTTTAAACAAGGATGATATAATAATTTTAATAAATTTAGTGCACTCAAATAACAAAAGTCATTTCCTGACTCCTTTCGTTTCATTTGGAACTTTGCCAAACATTTCTAACTCAATAGAAATTGATAAATAAAAATTATATTACATTGAAAAATACTAGAAAAAATATTTAATAATTAAAATGTCAGTTTTAATTGAAAAAAATTTTTTATTAAATGACAATTTAAAATCTAATTAAGACTGTGATTTAATATTTAATTTTAATTTGATTTTTTAATTTGAAGTTGTCTAAATTAGAACTAATTTTATTTTTGATTATTATCGTGTATTTTGTTGTACATTAAAAACCGAATTTTAATTGCAAAAACTGGTGCGAGATATAATATTGATTAAAATTTATGAATATGTTAAACATATCATAAAACATTTTTAGGTATTAAAATTCTTAAGCCCTTTTATAAATTACACATTAAATGATTTCTAAATAAATTTTTGGACTTACCTTTCATGATATAAATGAAATTAACGATGTCGAGATTACAAAACTTTTACCAGAATCAGCTGAAATATAATCAAAAAACCATAGTTAAAGAGATAATTCTTTACTAATATTCAAAATTTTCATATAATTAAATGTTTTTTTTTCGATAATCATACTCACCTAACATGAGAAACACATCTGTCATCAAACTAAACGTTCCATCAAAATTGATTTTGCGGACGTGATTCAACTAAAGAATCAATGTTTTCTCATTCGAAAATCAAAAATCTGTTCAAATTTCCTAATTCTGAATTAGCCAGCAAAAAATACTCGAAAGAATGTAAAGAAGATGTAAAGTGAGTAACTCAATAGATTAGCGATTTAATGTCTGCCCCTGGACTGTGTTTTAGGCATTTGTGGTGCGCTAGTTAACTTGGCGGATGTCATTAATTCTTTTTAAATATCCATTTTACTGATTGTGGATTATTTTAAGAGGGTATGCGACTTTTTAGCGCCGGATGTTTTGGCATCGCTCAAATGACGCTGCAATAACGCTTGCCTACGTCACGAATGAGATGACGATAGTCCTGCGAGTTCATAGCAGCACCCTATCAAGAAATTTAATGGTAATTACACCTCAAATGTCCCTGAAGACGGGAGTATTAACTCTATTCGATGAGATGTTCCAATGCGAAGCTTGTGTGGCGCTGATTCTGATGCAGTTCACCACTGTGTAGAAAGTCTCTTGCTATCAGGAACTGAGAGGCTGATGGGTGTCTCGTTTTTAGTTATTATATTCTCCTGGAAAATGTAGCTCTACTGATCTTAGAGCAGGAAATTGGATTGGCAGCACGCGAGGCGAACGGCATCCATTTCATCAAATATGAACTTCGGCTCGAAGCGTGAATGCCAAATTCCTTCAGGATATCAAGAGTGCAAAAAGAGCCGATGTTTTTGCATTCAGAAAAGACAATTTTAAGAAAGGAATTACGCTTGTAGTCTAAAATTTTGGATGGTCCTACGGTTCTTTCTTCGTCGAAAACTGATTGCCAGCCCTGACAGAAGTTGCGAATCCAATTGTAAATTGTTGCTCGAGATAGACGTCCTTTGTAGATCTTTGTAGACGTCCTGCAGCTGCTCGATAATATCTTGACTAGCTGGGCCTTTCAGTACAAGGAATTCGAAGCTATTTCTGTGCTCAACGCTCGATGTCATGATGCGCATAAATAATGTAATTACCTCTGCCCCACTCACAACTTTAAGAGCAAAAACAAGCCAATGACAGATATAAAGCCACAAATAGTACAACTATTTATAGACACAACGTCATTTTTGCAATCACAATATTTATACCCGAGTCTAACGCACTACATAAATTATAGGGTATTCATCCCGCGATTCCGGATATATTTTCGGGATTATAATCCCTCGATAAGACTGTCGGTGATGATTTTCTTTAAATAATTGTAATCACTTTCTTACTTGTGTGCGTAAAACTTTTATTTTTACTCTTTGTTAATGTAGTACACAGCACTCGTTTTCATTCTTCGAAGTTGCTCTGAGTATGAATGACATGTGTGGTGATATATAAAATAAAGATTTTTTCCTAGATTTGTTTTTTTACATTAATGTATTTTTATATATGTTTAAGAGTTTTCTTTATGTCGACACTTAAAAATTATTTGTCAATGGCAAAGAATTACATGGAAAATACAATACATTTTTTCCTTTAATTTAATTGAAAATGGTCTCCATATTTTTGTGCGCTATGTTTTTGTACATAAAACATGCGTTTGAAATATCTCTTAAGATTGTATTTTTACCTTGTTTAACGTATTTACGTTTTATACGGTGTAATACAGTGAATTATAATTTTAAATTATTAAAATTGTTATCACATTTGAAATAGAATTGTTATTATTTGAAATATTGTAATAAAGTAGTAGTAAATAATTTTTTTATATCCATGCTTTATGTGGACAGAAATCTACTGAATTAAACGTTTTTTGTAATTTTTTTGATTTACTAGTTTCATCAAAATGAGTAAGTGTACAAAGTTTGGAGAAAATTGATTGAGTTAACAGACTTCAAAAATGCGTTTCTAAATTCCATAGATACATAGATAAAAGGCAAGCTAATATAAAGCATGGAAAAATAAGGTTAAATTTGCATTAAAATTATTATTACAAAAACGGAAAGTTGATGGCTATTTTGAAGAAATTCTAAGTAAGTCCGAAGATAATAGTTGCACGAGTACGAGAATGAATTACAAGAGAGAGTTGTATTGGAACACATCGAAAAAAATAGAAAAATTCACTTGAATAAAAAATTTGAAAATGTCATAGCGAAAGTTTAAAAATGTAGCAAAAGTCTTTCACTGAAGTCCTGTGAAGAATGACAGCCTCCAAATGTCTGTTCAAGATGAAAAAGATCAAAAAAAAGCTATGTGTTGTGATTGACGTTAAAACGCGATGGAACTCCTTGTATGTCATGCTGCACCGCTTCTTATTGATATCTAAAGCTCTTCAGAAAGCATTAATCTGTCTCGAAGTGAATATTACATTTAGAGTCGGATGAAATTAGCATTGACGGCAGGGGCGTGCATACGATTTCGTTCTGGGGGGCATGATACAAATTTAGGTGAGCAACTTGCTTTGGAATAGGTGAGAACAATGACTCTAAGGGGGTACAAAGGTGTGGGTATTTTTAGCGCTCTGTTTTTATAATAATAATAATGTGAGTTCTTATATAGCGCTAAATCCCAAGTGAAGTCGGCTCAAAGCGCTCTACAGTCACGTCAATACGTCCCTGTGCTATATTTTTAGCAGCATGCACTTGCCATGAAGGTTTTCTGTCTAATTGCTATCCGAATTCCGTGTTTTTGCAAGGCTGAAGAGAATTGTTGCAGAGTTCCAGTTGTTGCTAGTGCGCAATAACAAAATCTGAGTGGCTAAAGCTATTCTTGAGTACTTCAGCCAGAGTATTTCTAGCATCGGATAGCAAACATGATGTTTTGTAAATTTGAATTATATGCACAAGAATATGTAGTGCTTCATGGAGATCAACACAATGACTTTCACACAATCTAAGAATTCCTTTTGTTGAGGAAGTTGGATCGTTTTTGATTATCACCTCTTTCAGTTTGCCAGTTTGTAAGGGAGATGAAGAAAAAAACTAATAATCTCTGATACTACGCCGGTCATGTTCTTTATCACTTGAATGTTACATGATTTTCAGACAATGAAATTGAGGCAGTGGCTTGTAAAGTGTGTGTAGAGTACCAGGGGAGCAATCCTTGAAATATGAGCTTGAACACCTTCATAACGTCCACTCATAGATGATGCTCCATCGTAGCCGCGCCCCCTAAGCCTTTCTAATGACAGATTGAACTGTGACATAAGCTGTAGCAAAGTTTAGTTAATTCCTTCTGTTAACTCTTTGATCTCTACAAAGGTCAAGAAATCCTCTCTTATTGTATTTTGGTGCGCATAACGGACAACGAAGGAGAGTTGTTCTGACGTGGACGCATCCGTTATTTCATCAGCAAGGATGCTAAAGAAGTTTGAATTTTCGATCTAATTCACTATTGTTTCTTGAATTAAGATTCTGGTGGTATCGATCTGCTCATTTTGAATACGGTTGCTGAAATACATTGTCCTAGCTTTCATGTTCTCCAAATAGATAGCAAAATGGACATCTCCAGCATAAATTCTAAATTTTAAAAGGCCTTTGAAAATTCCATCATTTTCTTCTTTTTCCAAGTTAAGTCCAGAACGCTCTCAATGTCCACGAAGTGGCAAGCCATGGATGCCACAAAAGAAGATAGTTTTGATTACTGGAACCAGCCTAAAACGTTTATAAATACAACGCACGTCCTGTGATTAGTGGTCGCCTGATGGTTGTTCAAATCCCTTCAGAAAAATGGAAGATATTTTTAATGCGATAAAATTTTCATATATTTTAGGAGTAAGTAACTGGTGAATATAAAGTTTCTACTTCTCTCGCAGAGTCACTGGTGCTAGGAATTTTAAACTTGAGATTGAAGTGCTAGCAATTGTTTCAGTGAGTTCAACTGGTTCTTCCTTAATCGATTGCTTTAACTTTTTCGAAAAAACAGCATGGATTTTACGATACTCAGATGTACGCTTCTTCATTTGAAAATTCCGCAAAAAAACCTAAGAATTGTAATTAATTAAAACACCGCTTTCAATTACTTATTTTATTATTAAACAATGTCAAAATTAATAATTAAATGCAAATTGAAATGCTATACGAATACGAATTTTATGACAAAATATATTTTAGTAATGTTAACATAGACTAAAAAAATATTTTTTGGAAGTCTCTGGGGGCACGTAAAATTAAATAATCATTTATTAAAATACAAAAATTTAAAAATTATCACCTTCTAATGATGATATAGTAAAACCATACTCACAATAAACCAAAACAAATCTAAAATTTACTCAAATTTTTCATTTTTCTCTAAATTTTATTTTAGTTTTAATTTTTTTAATTTACTCATATTTTTCATTTTTTCTAAATTTTACTGGAATTGTTTATTTTTTTAAAATTTATTTTACAAATTTTAAAATTATATTAAAAATTTAGGTTTAAAAAAATAAAACTGAGACTTTATTTTCCGAGACTTAATTGTCTTGCCTCCGTTTCCATATATCATAGTCAAACAAAAAAATAATTAAATGATTGTTAATAATAAGAAAATATTATCCGCGTCCAAACGTCCCGAATGTCAAAATTAATAATTAAATCCAAATTGAAATGCTATATGAGTACGAATTTTATGACAAAAGATACCATTTTAGTAATGTACACATAGGCTAAAAAAATATTTTTTGGAAGTCTCTGGGGGGCAAGGCCCCCCTGGCATCCTCTTATGCACGTTACTGATTGGGGGTAAAATATCTCCAAAGGAACTTACTATCGTTGAAAAGCTGACGGATGTGCTTAAAAAGTGTTTATTGAATTCTTTTGTTGATGACTATGTGAAAGTCGCTATCCAAAGAGAAATGTCTTTTCATCAATCAACTGCTCAATACTGGAATCTCTTTATAAAACCTTAATGACCATTCCATCTATAACAATTGATGCAGAGTGAGCTTTCTCTACCAGTTGTCCCTTTATGTCAAGGTTTCGTTCCAGACTTTTTGATGATACTCTTAGTAAACTCACCTTATTTAGATTTTATTTTCAATATGTGGATGACTGTATTCAATTGAATTAAGTTGTATTAAATATGTAATTTGCGGAACAAAGTTTTTCATTATTTGAAAATAAATGTATCACGTTTGTTTTATAATTTTTAAAAATCAATACCGAAAATTCGGAATCCCGGGGTTGTAAAAACGACCGGTATTGAATTCCCGTGTAAATTAATATAAGTATTATAAAAAAATGGAATAAAAAATTAAATAAAAGTTAAATAAATTAATTTGTCCCTATCATAATGAGAGTCGGTTAGAGAGACAGACTAAGTCTCTTGTAAAAAGAAACAGCATATTTGAAAAACACAAACAAACGTAGATTTAAACCACTATATCTTTTTAAAAAAATCATATTTTTGAGATAGAAACATTAGACTATTATTAATGATGCTTGTATACTTCTCGCACAAGAATTTCTTAAATATTTTCAATCGGATTGAGGTCTGGTAAACCGCGGGCCAGTCCATATAATTGATTTCGTGGTTGAGTATAAATGACTTGACCAATCAATTCACATTATTCGACACATTATTTTGTTGTGAAATGTATTGTATGGTTGGATTTTGAAGCAAAAACACCAAGAGATAATTCTTGAGCACATTGATGTTCATCTTCACATTGATCTTCATCTTGTGAAACGCGATTATCAGAGCGACTGATCCCTCGACACCGAATGCAGTCCAAACCATAACTGAGCCTTTACAGTAATCTTTCGTACTAGAAACTTTTTCAGTAAAAAGCCGCACTGTCGTTCCATCTAAACTTAACTTCTTATCAAAGAAGATCACCTAACCACGATAAATTATTAATATATTAAACTATCTAAGAAGACCTAAAACTGCTTTGCTTCAATCGAAGTTCAAGTAAGTTTTGCCAACGTCAGAAGCGCTTTTTTGTCAATAACCAAAGATGGAGCCTTGTTGAGCATTTCTCGATCGATGTGAGGGATTTTATGAACTGCTCTTCAAATAGTCGATTTCGATTCCCTGATTTATAGCTCCTCTTCAGACCTCATTGATTGATTTTCCCTAGATTTTGTTGACGATTCGACAATTTGTTCTTCGTGAAAGTCTTGGTTTTGGCCCTAGCCTCTTTCTATGCAAAAACGCATTTTTCTTCTCATAATTTCGAATTTCAAAAGGTTGGTGACCCAGATTTCGTGCATTTATTTTGATTGGTTTCTCATCCAATCAACAGGCATCGCTTTGTCCCATTTTCAGAAAGTCCCTTAAAAGGCGTCATAATTTAAAAATTATACCTGAAAATTTTACATTCCATATAAAATAAAACAAAAAACGTAAATGGAAGAAAATAAATGTGGTAAATAAAGTGATTTCCCTAGACGGGCAAATTAATTT
>MQRK01254152.1:3515-13743 GCA_001938485.1 Girardia tigrina
GATAGTGCCTGCCGAGACTGTTGACGATCAGGCAGTAAATATTTCTCGAGGATATTTGCAAGCTACCAATCTGTCAATAAAGGACGGCAGGTGCTTTTAGTGCCTTTAGTAGGTGCTTTTAGACGTTATTGTTAAACTGAGGATTTGTCTTTACTTATCTCCACCAACTATATTTTTTAAAAAATGATTCATCAATGAATCCACTTCTCACCCTCATTTAGTTAATGAATCGACCGATTTATGAAAAAGAAGATAGAGTGTTGCTTTGTGAGCTTCAGAAAAGGATGGAAGAAATTGATAAAATTACAAAAGAGTTGTCCGAAAAAAACAACAGAGCTCGAGGAATACTGAAGAATTCCAGTTTCTTTATCTGTACACAAACCGATGGTGGACAGATATTTGTTATCGGAACAAAAAATAAAGGCCTTACAGGTTTAAAATACTGAGTTGGGGATTCAACAAAATATGTCGGAGTACCACAAAAAGATCATAAAGAAAATCTCCAAAAGGAAATCTCCCATACTCTGATGATCTTGGAGTCTGCTTCTAGAATTGCAGCAAAGGAACCCATGGATGTGAAAGATGAAAACCTTGCTTCATCTTCAACAATTCATGCATCTATCACTAAGGAATATATGATGGCATTATTGACCATCATAATGAGTCGAAGAAAGAAAAGGCGCGAGCAAATATAACGAAAGACGCAACTATTCCAACAATCAGAAACTGAATTGAAAATGATTCAAGTTTCAGACCATTCCAATTCGTACCAAAAGAAGCAGAAATATATCCAGCAAAGCGGCTTTGAATTAGAAGAGACTCTTTGCTTTAAAATGAATGAACAACTCATTGCTATAGTCCCTGGTGGTGTATTCAATGGAATGCAAAAATTGTTCGAGGTTAAATCAAAGGAATAAATCTTAAAGGAACAACAAGCTCGCCTTCGATTCCGATCCATTACGACTGGACAGGGAGAGGAGTTTATAGTTTTATCTGATTCGGAAAATTGGTGATGAGGAGTAGATTAATTGATTTTTCAGATGATTTAAATTTTTAATAAATCAAATAATCAATTTTTAATAAATTTTTATGCACAGTTTTGTTCATGTTCTTTTCAGTAAACATATTAAAATCCAATTTAAAATTAAATAGCAGAGAAATGCTAAATAATTGAATATAAGTGTCGTAAGAACCCGAGAGCTGCTTGATTCTCCTCACTGGTTAGAATCTTAGGTCCAGATAAGTATAATCGCGTATCATATGGATCTCTGATAAGTGATAGGTGAGACGCTCTGCAGAGAGGCATTCTAAATAATATGTTGGGTCAAAATAAACTCAGATGCTAAAGCATANCATGAAACAAATAAATTTAAATTAATAAAATTAAAATAATAATATAAAATCCAACACTAATAATATCACACCCAACATAATCTACGACAACATAAATTAGACAGAAGATTAAAAATGTATCAAATATCGTAATTATAAATAATTTTATATGTGGAATAAAATTACTTTTGGAATAAAATTATAAAATAATAAATAGTTTGAACGAATCGGAGTTCAGGGAAGCGCTATGATTAAGATATTTTAGATGTTTGATTAAATTTAAAATTAAATTACAATTAATTTTGGTTATATTTTTATAAACTACATATTTTTTTTAATGAAATTGTGTAAAAAAATATTTTTCATAGTGAATTTTAAATGAAATAATTTTCATGTTAAAACGCAACATTGAATTAATCTTATAACGAAAATGCAAATATTTTAAAATTAAATAAATAATCAATGTTATTGAGAATGAAGGAAAATTTTTTTTCATAATCATTATTATTAAATCGAGAAATACCACTGATTGGAATGATGCAAATGTTAAAGGATCTCCCGAGTCATCTCTGAGATGATTCTAATTGTAATGCTAATAAATGTTTTACTGATAATTGTGTAAGTTATCTTAACAATGACCTAGTATTTAAGGTAATAATTATATATAATTCTTTTTAAATTTCAATATCTTATTATTGAATTTGTGACTTTGTTTCACATATTATATTTGAAAATGAATGAAAATTTTGTGTAATTTTGATAATCATTTTAAGTAGAAATTGCGAGTTTATTGAAGATAAATAATTTTATTTTGTTAAATATGTTATGTACTATTTAACATTTAAATATTACCATTTATTGGAAAATAAACAGGCAAAACATTAAAATTATTTTTATAGTAATAAAAAATCGTTTACTTAACAAAAAACACTCATTT
This sequence comes from Girardia tigrina, assembly GCA_001938485.1. Classification (NCBI taxonomy): domain Eukaryota; kingdom Metazoa; phylum Platyhelminthes; order Tricladida; family Dugesiidae; genus Girardia; species Girardia tigrina. Next base: position 5,785 of record MQRK01254152.1, read on the forward strand.
ATTTTCAAAACACATATTTCATTAATTTCTATCAAATATTATATTTGACGTAAGGAACGTCAACATCGTCTCCGTTCTCATCGGAACAAGTAATATCCATTACCAGTGATTTTACATGCGGTAAAAGTGGCTGTTTACTGACGTGCTCAACTAATTCTGGCAATCTGAAGGAATATTATATAGGAATGCATAAATTTTATCATAAAATATCTTACGTCATTTTTAAGCGTTGTTCTCTAATTTTCTGAGGTTGAAAGAAAGCATAAACTAATGACACGTCGTGCGAAATCATTGATATTTCGAGATTATGTTTCTCCTAAATTAATTAAGTTATTTTTTGTAAAATTAATATAAAGTATTTCGAGGTATAGAAAACTAATAATTCTTGTTCGACTATTCTCTATGTTGAAAATATTTTAATTTTGAAAATAATAATAAGAAATTCGCAAATAATGTCAATGACTAAATAATGATAGTTTCATCAATATAAATAATTAATTTACCTTGAAATAGTCAATGAATTCTTTTAGGGTCATCGGATGATTGACTTCAAATCTGTCCCAAAGTGAATAGGAATTATCGTAATATTTCTTTATTTCTGGTGGCATTGGTTCAGAAAACCCGAAAAATGGTAAAGCTAAATTAATGAAACCATTTTTGTATTTTTCTAAATCATTATGCCCTTGAACGATCTAACATTTGATTAAATCAGAATATCAAATAAAAGTTATTTTTAATCTTACCTTGTAGAGTTCTAATGAAACCAGACCAGCAACAAGGCCAGTAGTCGTCGCTATCGCCGGAATTATTTTTCCTGCTATAAATTTTGTTTTTAATCTATCGGCTTGTTCAATGGAGTAATTCATCGCTCTTAAATTGCTGGCCGCGGTAATGAAGTCGATATGATGATTGGAATCGTCGTCTTTTTCGAATTCGACATTATTTACGGATAAATTAGCATTATCTAAACATACAAATATATTTAGTTAAGTTACTTTACATCATCGTATATTTATCTGTTACCGAAAAGTTCAAGTTTCTTCACCAAAGAGTTAAATTGGTTTGAATCATTAGGGGATTCCGTTTGTTTGTTGGCGGCTTCAGCTTCAGTCGTGGCGATTTTTACATCCGATCTAGGTATGAATTCCGGAAGAGAACAACTGTTAATCATTTGCTTTATTGCTTGATAATCATTTGTAACATCAATGTTAAAAATGAAGGCTCTTATTTTAGCTGCTGATACAACGAAGTTGTAATGGGTCTCCTATTTATTTTATTACACATTTAAAAATCTATTTTTAAAATAGAAAAAAAAGATTGTCAACTAAGCCATTATAATTATAATTTTACTAAATAAACCAAATAAGTAATAAAAAATTGTTTACTTATCAAATGTTTATAGCAAGGTTGACAATTTTCAAGCATAGAAAACACCTTACATTATCAATATCAAATTCCATCGCTCGAGGACATCTCTTTGTACCAGACCAGAAAGGTAATTTGCTTGATGTTACTGAATCCGGAGGAAAGTTGTGTAGTAACTGTTTAATGTTATTACAAAAATGTTCCTGCCATAATTTTCTCGACCATACAATGCAATCATCGAAAGATAAAGGAACATCGAGTACAATACTTGAAACATGCCCAATAGATTCATTAGATGAACTCTTTAAAACGGAATCTATAAATTTTTCTTTGTCCTAAAAAGTAAAATAAGTTTTTCAGACTTTTATATACTATTAAATTAAATACAATATTATGGAAAGTAGTGGAAGTAATTATTTATTAAATATTAAGAATAATATAATATTACTAAATTTTAATGAATATAAATGTATTAGTAGTATGAGGAATATTTTAAATTGTGAATGGATGTGGTGTGTTCATTTGAGTGTATTGAAATTGGAATTGTGATTTTCCGATCCAGTTGAAAAAATTGTTGCTTTATTGTATTTGCGAACACTGATCATTCGAACAGAATTTACATTAAAAAAAATGAAAGTTTAATAGTCTGATAGAATTTAAATTTAAAAAGTAATAATATTAATTTCTAATATAAGTAATATTTTTATGTTTTAATTAAAGACATTTTGTAGGTTTGAATAATTGTAATATTTAGTTTAATTATTCTTAAAATGTATTAAAATATTTTAAAGTTAAAATAATAATAAATTTAAGGAATTTTGTTCGAACAATCATTATTAAACATTCAGAAACTACACTACTTAGAACGATAATTAAAGAAATTCCTTGCGTTTTGAAGGCTCTAAATGTAATAGTAATAAATATGTGGATAATTCTTGTGTAGGTGCTCTTGGATGGCGAGCACGCAAACAAGAAAATAAATTGACAATAATAATTATTGGTATACGAATATAAAAAAATAATAGATGTTTTTAAATAAACATAAAAAAGTAAAGCACTCACATTCAAGAACTGATTCGTAGCATTGGATGGCTGAGAGAATAACCCTTCAAACAAATCTCTTGCCCACTGAATGGCGTGCTCAATCAAATATGGAAAATTTTTCAGAGTGCACACTGGTATCGATTTCTCAGGAGGATCTTGTGAGGAGCTGTACGACTCGGTGAGATGTGGCAGTACAACCTGTACATTACCCTTTGTTCCGAGTGTGCCTGATTCAAGAAGTGGTCGCAAATGAAACACACAACGACGATCCATATACTGCCGTGCATCAACATTGTCAAGCGCATTAGCAACAATATCGATTCCATTAAAGAAATCATCATTGAAGAAGGATTCGGTTTCTTTACCAACTTTCAACTCGAGTGGTTCAATCGTCACATCGGGATTCATGATTCGACCGGCATTAGCTGCAGTGATTGATTTCATGTGTCCGATATCCTTTGTTCGGAACAAAAATTGACGATTGAGATTTGATTTTTCAATCGAGTCCATATCCGTAATGATAATTCGACCGTGACTGCTCGACTCATTCGAAATACTATTCAAATTTGCACCAATTCCCATCATCACGAAATTCTTCAGTAACTCACATCCAATTGCACCAGCGCCCACCAGAAACACTCTCTGATTTGCCAACTTTTTCTGGAATTCTAAACCAAACAAATCGATCTGACTCTTATATCGCGTCAATCTGTGATCATTATCACTTTCGTTATCCATATTCAAACAATTAATCACATCAGTTGAATAATCATTAGGTAGACATTCAACCGCATCAAAATAGAAAAACTGTTTAATTGGAGTGAATTTGTTTGAGCACGCTTTCAGTACTTCTTGAGCGGCGATTCCTCCAATTACCGCTTGCATTGGTATAATATTTGATCCGAATATCGATACGAATAACTTGGCCAGTTTCACATTTAATATCGTTTCAGGAAAGATTATTTCCATTTGAGATCTTGCGATTCTAATAAATTTATCGATTTGAATCGAATTCGGTTTTGTGATTATTCCTTCAGGGATCAATTTTCGGTATTCGTCGATTGCGAAGAACAGTACATGAAGTTGTTTATGTTGATCATATTTTGCGTAATCACCTATGACAAAATCTGGATTTTTATAGGATTCAGAAAAAGTTTTAAAAGATATATGTTGTGGCATTTTTACTTGACAACAAACACCCCCAGAGATATATGGAGAGAAACTAGAAATATCGCCTATTTTGAAAGAATTTGGTCCATCAACCTGAATCTTTATAGGCGGACAGTTATTTAATTCTGTCATCCCGCGAACCTCTGAGAATTTCACGTAATCTCCCGTCTCGAATCCGTGTCGAGTCTCTTCGAGACACAATACTAAACCATCTCCTTGAATATCCTGAATCATTACCGACAACGGTTCTTCTCCGCTTGCGTCGGATACGCAATGATTCTCTCCAAAATCACAGAAAATCTGACCAAATAAACCTCCGGTTCTCGCAATAATTAACTTAACATTATTGTTGTGACACACGCTTGATACACTTGCTATTTCCTCATAGTGACAATCCGTCAGGACAACGCAATTGAAGCCCATCACGATTTGGTTTGTTAAAGCAGTGGTAAGAGTGTTAACGGAAACATAGGAATTCAACTCAGATAATTGTTCACAACACGACAACGCACGGTTCTTTCCAATATCGGCTTCGGAAAGATAAAATTGAGTTGATAAATCATGTATGGATACAAGTTTTGTGTCGTGCAATGTGACCGATTTAACTCCTGCAAGAATTATGTTTTTGGCGATTTCTACTCCGACACCGCTCAACCCGGAAATTAGAATATTCGATCTCGTCATATTCTTCATGGCCTCTTTACCCATGACGTATCTGTTTCGAGAATCAATTGAAATTCAAATAAAATGTAAACCACTTACAATTGTCGACTGTAGAGACTTTCGTCGATTTCGAATCCATTTTCTGTTGCAACGGAACTATTCTTTCTGCTTATTTCTGAAGTTTGAAGTCTTTGCTTTTTTATTGGAGGCGAATAGGACATCTATCATAATATTTGTATAAATGAAAATTGATAAAATAAAACTATTAAATTATTCAAAATAATCATGTCTATTTTTAATTATGTTTATAGGTTTGAAAAATAATAAAAATCAAGTATTTACAAATTTTTTATTGTATTTATTTCCTTACAAAACGTGGGATAATTATTTTATACATAACATATTATTTTTAGTGATTAGAAAAAATAGAACACGAAAATTTGAAATGACCAAAAAATTGAGACTTCAAAATACAATAATTTAAACAAACCTTTTGAACTTATTGTTATTAAATGTATAAGTATGATAAATACATTTAATTAAAACAAATTATTTTATTTTTTATAATATATTTATTAATTTATTTATTTTAAAGTTTTCATTTCAAAAATATAAACTTTCTTTTTAAGATTTTTATTTTTATTATTACTCTTCGATGATACATTAATGAATTAAAATAAATTTAAAGATTTTGATAAAAATGTAACTAAAATATTCAAATAATTTTAAGATAGATATAAAAGTATTAAGTTACACGTAAATACAGAATATTTATTAAAAGATGTTTTTATTATTATCACAACAGTCAATGTCTTGAAATATGAAATAAAATATTTCGTTTCAGCCCCTAAATATTGCAAAAAGTAAAATTTTTAAATAATCTTTTTATATTTATTTTTAACAATCATTTACAACATAGGATATAAAAAACCTACATAATGACACCATATCCGTTTTTGAAAATGTTATTGAAGTAAAAAATAAGCACAGCATTAAACATTTGCTCCATTCTGTTTAAATAGTCAACAATTAGTAAAATAGTAAAAAAGAATAATTAGAATACTTAATTAATTATTAGTCATAAGAAAATGATAAATAGATGGATATATTATATTTTAAAAAGTAATATCAAAATAGCAGAAAGAGAAAATTTAATTTCAAATAGTTGAAAATAAAAAAATAATTGCCATAATAACAATGATAATTAGTTTTACCGGATAAAAAAAGAATAATTAGATAGAAATATAATAAAAAATCATAGAAAGTTATAAAAAATATTATAAAAGATAGGGATAACAGTTTAAAGTTGTAACTATGTGACAGAAAATTATTGGAAATTACAAGTAAAACAAATATTTTTATAAATCTTAATAGTAAAATATAATTGACAATATACATTTTTTACAATAATATTTTTTAATAATATAAGTTTATGGTAAAATATAGTTAAATATATGTATTAAAATATTTCAAGAAAGTCTAGGAATTAAGAATAAACGTCCTCCTTTTTGTAAAAAACTCCTTTTAAACAAATCATTTTGTATAAAACATTAAAAGTACATAAAAGTACCAAAACCTTCGATTTATATCAGAAAACCCAACAGTGAATATTGGAAAAGTAATAACTTATAAGTTGCATCAACAGAAATTATAAAGGTTTTGTCGTTTCGAAATATTCAAATTTCCAATGTAGTCAGTCGACATTTTCAATTGATGTTAGAAAAATACATTTATAATAACTACTTTACGAACTGTAAAAAATATAAATTTTATTTCAAATTAACTTAAAAACATTCTTAGTTCACAATTTAGTACTTATAAGTTAAAATGAAAATCAAATACTCTAAATGAAATACTATTTTTTGGAAATCAGTTTATTTTAAAAATATGAAGGATTATTTAAGACTAATTTAGGGTGGGTGACTACTTACTACAGATTCTTTCTGGAAAAAATATAATATGTGAGTGATTATTATATGTTTTAGAGTATTTTAAGTCAGAATTCGTTAATAAAGGACATCTTGAGATTTTGTTAAAAAGAATTTTGACAGGACAAATTAAAAATTATCACACGAAGATTTAAATTATGAGAATATTTAGAATTATTTTATATTATTAATCAACTATTTCATTAGAATTTTTGAGTAAATATACACTGAATTAAAAATAAACATTTGATTATATCAAATAATTAAAACTAGTAAATTAAAAAAAATTTTATTCATTCTTTATGCTGACAGAGCTCTACTTATCCAAAAGATTTTTTTATAATCTTTTGTAGACGGGAAATTACTATTACATTTTTAATAAATTTATTATGTTATTAGTGACTGAACGCAGAGCGGCAGTTTTAGCGCGGCAGCGTCGCCTAGAGCTCAACAGGTCGTATCTTGTTCTCGTTTTAGATTCGTGATTTCTGCGTGATAAATATATTCTATATAGATATTTAATTTTATAAGCAAACAACACACATATTATTTCCAATGAACAAGAACCGCAGTCAACATAATCCCCAAGAAACAAATATCTGTCAGTTGATGATTTTCCACAATTTTGGAATATTATCATTATTTCATTCTATTGATCATGAATGTCTTCACAATTTTTAATAGGTACTGAAATTTCGTCAATTTCTTTGATACACAATCTATGATCGGGAATTCTTACATGATNATCTTCGAATATCTTCATAAAATAATCCACATTAAAATTATAGTCAAATGGCAAAGTTATCTGTTCTTTTAAATTAGACATTAATTTTCAGTTAATGAATTATGCTTAAAAGCAATTCAATGAAAAAAATCGATATCTCTTAGTAAATTTTTTATTATTATCAAAATATCTCCTACCATTGATGCATTTAAACAATGCATAAAATTTTACAATTTTTACAATATTATAATAATAATAACATTTTTTTTACAAACATGAATTTAACTAATATATAAATTTTCTAAACTTAAAAATTTGTTAATTTAATTACATTTTTTTACTTACAAAATAACTAAATCAACAAAAATACAAATTTTCTAAACTCAAACTTTTTTAATTCAATTAATTTTCATTTTTTCAATTTTACAATTCACATTCACAAAATACTTTAAAACTTTCTCAAACTTTAAAATATTTTTTTACCTTTTATATTCTCAAACAGTGACTATTAAAATCCTTTTTTAAAAATGGAAAATTTCATACATAATAAATTTACAACTTCATTTTGCACTTAAATAGTTACTAATAACATAATAAATTTATTATAAAGCATGGAAAAAACTAGTAAATCAAAAAATTAAATTTTTTATATCCATTCTTTATGCAGACATAACTCAATTTTGATAACTAAGTTTTAATTAAAAAAAATGATTTTAAAAACAACAAAAAATTAATATAAACTCTTTATAATTTATAAGTAGATCTTTTTCAATTAATATTGTGCGGGAACTCTAAATTTTCAGTTTTTCCCCTTTTGGAACCCTAAAAAGTTTTTTTGATCAAATTTTTACATAATCATTTATTGCCATCAAGATTGAGTAAGTATGAACAGTTTGAAGAAAATCGATTGAGTAAAAGGCCTTCAAAAATAGGTTTCTAAATATATCAATTGTTATTACTGTAAGCATATTTTAAATAAGTAATTATTTTATCATATTTTTACTCTACATTTTAACTTTTTAATTTATTTCTTTTAAATTTTCAAATTAAAAAAAATAATAAACT
>MQRK01254165.1:0-13795 GCA_001938485.1 Girardia tigrina
TAAATGTTCTTAATAAATATGGAAACTTAATAATCAGAAGATTTTTAAAATAAAAGAATTTTAAGGAAATTTTTAAAGGATAAATTCCAAAAAAAAGAAATAATAAATTAGATATTCGTATTTATCTTTATTTATAAATGGTTTGTGTAATAGAAAAATTGTTCCTCGAAAATTCGTTCGCAAAATGTATTATTGTATTCTACGACTAAAACTCGGATTAATGTCAATTTTCGATTCTTCTTTCAACCAAGATTGAAAAAATAACCTCGAACCTAAAAATTAAAATTAATTAATTATTAGTGTTTTTTAAAATTTTTAAGAAAGAATTTTTTTCATAATTTTTCTAAATATTTATAAAAAAATTTTTTAATAATTAAAAATCAAATTAAATAGAAAAAAATATTTAAAAATAAAATTAACTTATTTTCAATATTGACCTTTGTGATTTTTGGTACCTTTCACGGCGAAGGTTATGGTATGATTCCCAAGTACCATTTTTGAATATCCTAAAGTTCTTAAGCCTACGTTTACAATACCAAACGTGATTCTGCGAAATTAAGATAACCCCCCGAAATACATATCTCTTAACATTATTATTTTTATTTTAATTTATTTAAAATATAAAATAAAACATAATATCAAGTATCGCGAAAAAAAGAAGCTAACCAAATTAAATGATTGTTTGGCAATTATCTCAATCTAAATTCAATACAATCAGCTTCAAAATTTTTTTCACTAATTGAATTTGATTGAGGGATTTTAAATGCTTCAAGTTGTTCTACAATGGAAAATGAATCGGTCTAATTATGTGTGAAGTTTGTCTCATTTATAAACAAACCAACAAGCTCAATTACTAGCTGATGAAAGAAAACAATGTCTTAACGACATTTGAAAAGAGATGTTTGTTCACGGTTGAATTAATCGCAATTTGTGTCAACAGGCAACCTGCCGCAGCAGATGGATCTGAAGATGGCAATTCTTAAATTGTTGTCAGATCTGGTAATCATCATAAGGATTATTCAAGTTGGTCAACAGAAGAAGTATGTCACATTCATCCCAATCCTCGACAATAACTGACCGAGTGGAACTAAACTAATATCCCAACAAACTGTTAACAATGAGACACAAAATAATTGAAGCTGATAGAGCGTTTTATTTTTTAATGTTAGAACAACAGCAGCTGACACCATGGAATATTACGAAAAAAATTCTTTAAGAATACAGATTTGAATAGATTAATTATTGATTGTAATTAAAAACGAAAATTTATTTTTGATTTTTTTTCCTCTGTTATTTTTTCATTTAATATCGTTTGGGTTTTTTTTCAGTTCTGATTATTTGGGAAAAGTCGGTGGGAAGAAAGAAAAAAATTACTAAGGGCTTCAAAGGGTCGGACAGGTGTATTCGACCAACAGTTGAAGGTTGAAGTAATACGTGCTGGAAAGAAGTTTGGAAATATATAATAATAATAATAATAATATTTTATTCAATTATTAATTCAAATTTATTTATATTTTCACAGTATTTGAATTTTGATGTTATCAGTTGGTCGGAAATGGTGCAACAACCAAATTTTGTGGGAAGAACAAAACCTTTTCCTGTTTGATATTTTTTGTAGAATTAATTAATAAGTAATCTACTTATTTTACTGTAAAATGATAAAGACTATATATATATATCGAAAATATAATTTGATTAAAGCTTTTTTTATACAACTATTGGACATGTTTTGATGTTTACATACATCATCAGCAATTTTATATTGAATTGTTTGAATAATACAATTTTTTACAATTTTAATAAATATAATTTACTTTAAAAGGTAACGAAAAAATTAAACATTTTTATTTATGAAAATATTATTGGGTAATAATGACAAAAATATTTTAATTAAAAATTTTAAGTATTGAAATAACCTTATTTTGCCCATTCTGAATGTTAATTGATGGGCTGTAGTGTCTTATTAGTAGAGATTCACAAAACTGTCGTTCGTAATGTGAATCGAATCCCTTTTGTAGAACAGAAAACTCATCTTTTGAAATGAATGAGGTTTTATCCTTACAACATAACCAATGGTCAAGAGCCTCACTTGATCAACTCATTTGTGAGTGCTCATTAATCCGGGTTTTGAGAGGAAAATTTGTCTCTCCGATGTACAATTTTTGAAAACCGTGACAATTAAATTTATATACCAGATTAGCTTGCAATCCACAAACTGTTTTCGATTTATTTGAGAGAAAACTTTGAACTTTGAACAGTTTTGTGAATCTCTACTTATAAGACACTACAACCCATCAATTAACATTCAGAATGGGCAAAGTAAGGTTCTTTCAATACTTAAAATTTTTAATTAAATTATTTTTTGCCATTATTACCTAATAATACTTAAATAAATTATAATATTCACTTTAAATTGTTAAAATTATATTATTAAAACAATTCAAATATTCAATTACTAAATTTCTAAATATTGCTGATATTGATGTCAGTAACATCAAAACATGTCCAATAATTACATTAAAGAAACTTTCATCAAATTATATTTTCAAAATATATAAATATAAATTTGTTAAAATTTAACTCGATATTGCTATTTTTATCCAATAATATATTAAATTAAGATAAATAAATTATCCCTTTTAAACTAACTTTATAAAAAGTACTATTTTAACTAACAAATGTAATTGCTGATAATAGAAAAAGATTTTCCGAAACGTGTACAATAATCAATTTTTTAAAAAAGCATTAACAAAATTATTTTTCAAAAATATTAAATTAGCCTTCTTAGGACTAAATATGACTTGTCCAAAAATTTATATAGAATGAAAATAATCTACTAATTTTTATTTTTTGGACTAGATTGAAAACTTATTTTTTTTACAATTTACGAAGTATGACAATATTAATTAATGCTAGCAGAAGAAAGACTTGTTTTATTTTACAATCTTGTGGGTAAGCCAAAACTGTCCAGCTGTCCATAAGAATTTTCTATGTGTCTATAAAGACCAGCATTACCTTGTTCTCTATTCTCTCCTTCAGTGTACACAGAAGGCAATCGAGCGCCAGGAAATAAGCCACGCGGTAATAGTCCTTTAAAAAGTGATTTTGTTTACTTGACTGAAATCGTACAGGTGCCCAGAATTGTCGAAGTATTTTTGGAATGTCACTGTTGCATTCTTTGGATTTGTCTAAAGCTGACTGCCAAACGGTTGAGAATCGATCTTCCGTTCGATGCAAAGTCAGATCCATGGTGGCATGACGGACAAGCTGCACGTCGGCACCGGCGGACATTGCTGCATTTTGAAGACTGTTGCTTAATCGATTAGTGATTTCGAAAAACAGAGTTGCCAGCCTCAAACCGAGAAAAAACACAAATTCTGTGAGTCTTCGTAAAAATCCACTAGCCTTTGAGCTCACAGAAGTATCAGTGGATTCGTTGTCAATTAGCTGAAGTGCTTCCTCAATCACAAGTAGCATCTCATCAACACATGAGATTGCGCTGTATTTCGCTGAAAACCTTGTAGAACAGAGTGGACGCAGCTAGGTTTTGGAGACCATATAGCATCTGACATAAAACGAACCAAAGCACATCGTTTTAGTGATCCTCGCATAAAAGTTATGAGTTCATGAATGATTTTAAGGAAGTCACGCATGAACGACACTTTCTAGACAGCATACTGCACTGCCAGATTTACGCAGTACATGTATCAGTGTGTTTTGACAACACTTGCAGATTTCTCTTGAATTCGATTGGCAACTCCGATTGTCTCACATTGGTAAGCTGCTGCGTTGTCAAAACACACAGCTTTGCAATCCTTTATTTCCAAATTCAGTCGAAGTAAAACATCTTCAATGGAACTGAAAATTGTTGGGCTGTCACAACGATCAAATGAGTGCATTAAAAAAAAGTTTCTTCCACATCAAAGTTGTCACTAACTTTTCGAAAGCAGACCGTCAGCTGCTCCTGACTGCTGAAGTCTGCTGTTTAATCAGCAATGATGCTGAAATATTTTCTTTCCTTTGTTACTTTTGCGAAATGGTGAATAATGGTCAGGAACATGCTCTGTAGAATTTCTTCCTGAAAAAAAGCAATTTTTGTTTTACATAATAATAATTTTTAATAAAATACAGTTTTACATATAATAATAATAATAATTTCACAAAAAATTTTCCTTTAAAATCACAGTTTATATATATACAATTACAGTTTTTGTTAAGTCAAATTGTTAATTTCCATCAATAATTCGCTCGCTCTTTTCATTTAATTTGCAAATGTTACCGAATAACTAAATTACAAAACAGTACCGAATATGCTGTAGTAACGGGAAAAGCCTTTATTTAAAATGGTAAAATGAGTGATAATTTGAAAAATTTATGCAACTTATTGGGGGGGGGCGAAAAGATACTCTCGCACCCTAAAATTAATATTGGGGGCGGTCACCCCTTCAACCTCACAAGATCGACGTCACTGAACTCTCCTTCCTAGTAATGTATCCTCAATCGAAAGTGATTCTGCACAGGATAAAGGAAAAAACAGGGGAAATAATTACAACATGTATTTACAATGATAAGCTGTATACAGAAGTTTACAACCGTCTTTTTTATTATCACAAGCTTCAAAAAATATTTTCTACCAATTAATCACTTGTTTCGATTAAATAAATCCAGTTTTTTTATTAATTTATAAGTAATTTTTGAAGTTTTTTACTAGTCAATAGTTTCTTAATAATTTTAAAATACATTGAGGATAAAGATTTTTAGTCCTATTGATTGGATAATGCTCGTGAATTTGTTAATTCTTGGGAAATAAGAGTAATGAATACTATGATTTAATTTAGCAAATATGATAATTGAATTGTATGACTTCGTAAATGATTTGATTCTGCGCACAAAATTGTGTCACTACATATATGCAAGTTTAAAATGACGATAGGAATTGAAATTAAGATTTCATAATAAATATTAATTCATAATTCTTAAATCATTAAAATAATTATAAATTAATATTTTTATAATATTTATTTAATTTTATAAATATTTAATATTATTAATAATATTTTTATAAAAAAAATAGAGAAAAATATTTTTTTAATGTTTGAAAAAATTAAAAGTATAACTTTAAGACAAAAACTAATTTATTTGTAACAGCACAATGTATTTTTTTAATTATACTACAAGGGATATTTACTCTTATTTAATCGTTTTGTACTTTCCAGTACCACAAATAATTGATTTGATTGAATTTTTCTATACTTTGCTTTGTTTGTAGATTTTCATAATTATTACGAAAATAAATTGAAATATGGAAAAATGAATCAAGTCAATAGGCGAGCAAAAAACCAGGAATGAGGATGGGTTTGTCAGACTTCGCCTCTTCAAATGACCTTTATTATGGCCGTCAAGAGGGGATTAAATGTATTAGGCTACACAATTGTCGTTAGTTTAACTCATTTGGCACCCCAAGCCCCATTTGGGTATTTCTAGTTATTAATTTTTATTAAGTTGTTGACGTTAGAATTTTTGTTAGAATTGTGCCTCCCGCGATCCCCATGTGATTATTGGAAAAAAATGTTTTTTGGATGACTTTTTGCTTCTATTGTCTAAAAAAACTTACTTTTAATTGTTTTTGGTACAAATCTATAGGTAGAAGTCAAAATATTTCAAAAAAATAAATCTGGTACTTAATGGGTTAATTTATATTTTACTTCATCCATATTTATATTTTACCAATATAAAAATTAAAAACATAACGTTCCTTCTACCAAATTTCGTCAATGACATCTCAATAAAAGAAAGATTAGAATGATATTCAATCATGAAGGAATGTGATCCTGTGTTTTGTAATCAAATTAATTTCCATAATTTAAGAGATTATTGTTGTAATTATTATTTCAATTAAAAGAAAAATTGCAATTTAATGAAGACAGTATTTTTCAAACAATATATTGAGATAGAAGATAAGAGTTTGATGACATGTAAGGCAATTATTAGAATCAATTTAACCATCTTTTCCATATCCGCCAGTTGTAGATCTATCAAACAATCACCTTGTTGGCCAGGTAAAACATTATTCAATTATCCCGTCGTCCCCGAATTAAATAAGATCTCATCGAATCATTTATATCCGGCTGATGGCATTTCATATCAATATCTAATAATGGCGGTTGGTCGCCTGTTGCCATCATTTGATGACTATTCAATGCTTTGACGTTTTACAACATCTTCAAGATCGAAATATTATATTACATTTTTGAAGACAACAATTTCAACAATTACAGAATTAATTAAATATTCACAATTATATTAATTAATTTTCATCAAATAAAAAAGAGAAAAGAAAATTCAATAAGAAAAATAATAAATATTATTATTATTACAAAATAAATTTAAAATATAATAATAATATTTTTTTCAAAAAAAATATTAATCAAAATAACATTATTTAAAATTTAATATTTATTGATTATATATTTCGACGATTTTACCGACATTATTAAATCTCTGATGATTAAATTATTATGTAATAAATGTGTGCGGATTTTGGGAAACTACTTTAAATTTTTGAATTAAAGCTAAGAAAACATTTTAAATTAATATTAAAGTATAAAAGTGAAAAAATAAAAATTTATTGTAAAATAAGTAATTGATAAAATGTGGTATAATGTTACATTATTAATAATATTTAAAAGTAAATGTTTTAGATTATATGTAAAGTAATGAAATTTGCAAATTAAATAGATTTAAAAACGAATTGATTATAATATCTTAAGAAAAAAATAATCAATAAAAATAACAGAATTTAATAAATGTTTATAAAGTAAATACAAAATGAAGAAACATAAATATCATAATAAATATCAAAAATTAAAGAAGTTTAATAAAGTGTTTATTCAAAACAGAATATAATGTTTTAAAAAAATACAAAATTAATGTATAAAATATTTGAAAATAAATTTAATTTCTTTAAATCAAATGGTAATTTAGTAATTAAACACAAATAACACCATTTTAATTTTAAATTTTTATTCGAAAACATGTTTCACCACTTTTGTGGCATCTTCAGTTCTGTATTTAATTAGAAAGTTATTGTTTATATGGAAAGATGACCGTTACGTCAAAATACTCTAATATGATTGGACGAATCACTTTGCACATTTAGACTAGGTTTTCAAAACTTTATCAAGAGTGCTTCAGTAATTGTCCTTTCATAATTGTGATCAAAGTTACTATTCAAAACCCGAAAATCATTATCAAATACCCTCCTTTGAGTTCCATGACATTTCACTATGTGGTCCAAAATTGAGATTTTTCTACTTGATTGGGTATGTTCTGCAATTCTAGTACGGAGGTGACGATTTGTCTCTCCAATGTACAATGATTCACACTTGTGACATTTATATTTATTTATCTGCATTCTTATAATAATATATTCCAGAACCTAACAAAAATAATATTATTTTAAATACCACCGTTTAGTATTGATAATTTGCGAAAAAAATTTGTTTTCAAAAAATCCATTAATCATGAATAAAAAATTCCAATTTGAAAATAATTAATTAAATTAATTATCATAGATTTAAAATGCAAAAATAATATTTATAAACAACTGACATCTATTGATTATACATATTTCAACGATTTAACCGACATCATCAAATCACTGATTATTTATTCATTACGTAATAAAATAATCTTATTTTAAATAACGTTATTTTGTTTCCATAATTTAAATTCCGAAAAAAAATTTTTTTTATTCTCAATAAAACAATTAATTATAAATAATGAAATCCAATTTAAAAACGAGAATTAATTAAATTAATTATAATAAATTTGAAATATAGAAACAATATTTATCAATAATTAATATTTATTGATTACATATTTCGACGATTTAACCGCCATCATCAAATCACTGATTGCGCAATCAATATTATTTTAAAAATTAACGCCGCTTTGTTTAGATAATTAATTGGCAAAAAAATTTTTTTTTAATTCCGAAAAAAAAATTAATGTTTTTTTTTATATTCGCAATAAAACAATTAATTATAAATAATGAAATCCAATTTGAAAATGGGAATTATTAATTAAATTAATTATAATGGATTTCAAAGGCAGAAACAATATTGTCTTGTTGGGTTCCACCATTATGTCAACAAAATTGTTCCACAGTGGGAAAGGAAGTGTGGTCAATGTTTTCTGGTCATCTATTAAATATGAGCATTATCCAGCTTTTGTTCGAATTCCAATTAAATTTTATCAACTTTAAAAATAGCCTCAATGCATGCATCCTTCCGTGGATTACAGTTTAACTACAACAGGCAAAGCATTCAAATATTCAGTAATACGAATCAGTCATCTGAAATCAGGTCCATTTCCTTTTGGACCATTGAGTCGCTTTGTAGGTACAAATATTTTCTGATGACTGGCACAATGGGCCATTTCTTGGAGTGGGAGTTTGATTAATCGAATACGTTGTTGGTATGCGTTTAGACGACCGATTACAGTCTGTTTCAGAATGTTTTCTGGTTCAGGAAGTAGCACACTGGCAATCCAATTCTATTCCTAATGGACCAAGGCTGTTATTTGTACAATGCGATTTCCGAGATTTTCGATGGCGCACAAAAACCGGCTCAATTTGATTCGGAAGAAGTTATTTAACGACTAGCAAATATTCTATTGTTGGTTAGCATATTGATTCAAACAAAATATAAATTTTATCAATTAAGATTGAAACAATCGTTGTGGGGTAGTTGTTGTGGTTGTGGTTGTTGTTTTTTTCCTTGCTCTCTGTTTTTTTTTCTGTAAAGATCACACAGATTCCGACTGTTGAATCGCGATGGTTTGGTAAACATTTGGCCGCAAATAATTGGATTTACATTTCTCTTTCAAATAAATGTTTTAATTGATTTCTTTAAAAGAGTGAAAGAGAGAAAGAGAGGAAAATAAGAAGAAATAATAATTATGATTATATAGTTTCTTTGTTAATTATTATTTTTATTATTTTTTTTTGGTTTTACTTCAAGTCGTAATTATTATTAATTAAAATTTTTTTTAAAAAAAAAATACAAATGATGATAATAAATAAAATTGGAAAAAAAACGATTTAATTAAAACAAAAATTAAATTTAGAAATAATTTTTAAAAAAATATATTTATTAAAATGTGAGTTTATTTTGTTTTAAAATATTTTAATATTTTGTTTTAATAAAAATTGCAATTATTATAATAAAAATATAATTTTATTTTCGTTTGATTTGTCATTGTGATTTTTTTGGTACTTTCTTTTAATTAACAATTTTATCAAGGATTTATTTTAATTATTTGTGTGATTAGTAAAACAAAATATTACTTTTTAAGAAAAAGTAGATGAAATAGTAGACGGAATCATCTGTATTTAACACGTTAACTGTCTTGCGGTACACCTTCTATGCCTCACTAAAATGTTCCTGTATGATATGGCTTTATGGATGAAATATCACTCCTGGAAATTTCGTTTTTCTCCGATGAATAGGACTGCAGAAACGTACTGTAGGAATAAGGCTTCTCGTAAGGCACCAATACTTTTTTAATGGTGACAGTTAATCTGTTAAAAATTCTTAAGGTAATTGTATTAACCTACCACACCATCATATTATTATTATATACTAACTCGCGACAAATGAACAAGTTGTTTTTATCTCTTTTGCAGATCAACTCTACGAATCGATGACTTTATCTAGATTCGGAAATCTAAAAAGATAATCAATCCATTCTTTGACTGTTCAAGGAGACCGTTGACGACTTTATGAAAAGGATCTACCAGCATTACCTTAACTCTATGGGGCTCAGTCTAACAACAAAAAATAAGAAAAATAATATTTGGTTGTCCAAAAAGTTCTTGCCGATTGTCTAAAACAGACACTGACATGTATCAGAATATGGCAAATGCATAGGAAGTATGTGAATGGTCTATAAAGGATGGAAACTGATAATCTGACGAATTTTTAGAAAAAATTGTTTTTCTAAATTGATTTATATCTGCTACGCGCCGATTTGCAAATGGAAGAAAACTAAGAGAATTTTCGACATTTGACGCTTTTTTATTTCAAGAAAGATATGATTGCTACTTAAGCAAGAAACAGTATATGTGATGTTTACAGAGAATATGCTTTAACTGACAGAACAGTTCGCAAGGGGTTTTCTAGGTTTTCTTGTGATGTCAACCTCAAAGACCAAGAGCGAACTGGCCGACCCTCCATTACTAATGATTACAAACTAAAGACCCTGATGTTTTGAATGTTTTTTGAATTTTTTATATTTTCCCTGTACATACCGAATGGGCTTTTCGAGTTCATGTTACCTTTACTCATTTCTGAAGGACTTATTTATTACATTTAACAACAATCCATCTTTCATTTCTTTAAATTTTAAAACAATTTCCTTCAGATTTGAAAATTAAATATTAAAAAAAAATAAATTAAATAACTTTCCCCGATACAAAATTTTTTATCCCTGTAAGTAGCGTTTATGCCACTTTCATTATTATCACATTCTGAAGTCATAACACCACAAAATTTATTAATATCAACAATTCACATACTTAAACAAATATCTTATTAATAAGAAATTATTTCGCCCAAAATTAATTCATTAAATTCTTTCGATTAAATTTTGAAAATTTACGAAAATTAAACCTTAAAAATAATTTTACAATTTTTGCAAAAATTTTACAAAATTTAAAACCTTAAAATAATTTTACATTTTTTTACAAAAATTTTACAAAATCTAAAATGTAAAATAATTTTACATTCTTACAAAACTTTATCATAAAAACTAATTAATTTAAATTTACAATAAACCCTTTTATTAAAAAAAATTATTTCTAAAAATATTAATCCGTTAATTATTTATTTTAAATTTTATTTAAACTTATTCCACTAATAAAATATATTAATTGTTATTAATGTAAACATATTTTAAATACGTATTTATTTTATCATATTTTTACTCCGCATTTTAATTTTCTAATTTATTTCCGTTAAATTTTCAAAATTAAAAAAAATAATAAAATCTTTGGGAGAAACTTAAAACTAACCCTTCGCAATCCCCTTACATTATTTTTATTGATCAATGTAAAATTATTTATATTTTATAAGTTTTATTTTGTTTCAACACGAACAATGATTTTTATTTTAGATTCACAAATTTTGGATATTTTTTATCGAATAAGCACGAGATCACGCCATAATTTTAATTAAACCGATATTTAAACAAAATTGGCCATGAAGAACGGAGAATTAAAACAAATAATTTAATTGTCATTGAGAATTTCTGTTAGAAAGTCAACGATTGAAAGAGTGCCATTAATTCAAATCTTCGATAACGACAACATAAATCAAGTCGAGCTAATTCTCTGTCAGTCTGCTGCCATCAAGTCAACCCATTTAAGATGACCGTTTAATCTTTTAATCTCGCTAAAAATCTTTCAACTTAATGAAATGCCATTAATTGTCAGATTGTTGATTGGGTTCTCTTAGAACCGACTCGGAGCTGATCTAACCTATGGGTCATTTTCCATTCTTACATCACTAATGGAAAAAAACATAATTTAAATAAGTAAAAGAAACAAATAAATAAACATAAATCTAAATTATGTATACTCAAATATATATAAATAATCTTTCTGCAATTCATTATTAGTAATTATATTTATTTAAAATCATTCCAGATAATATTGTGAGACATCCTTCGTCCTTAGACAGGTCATAATTTTAATTGAATCAATGTATTTGTATTAAATTTAGAATTGTGATTCTTCTTCCCAATTGGAAAATTGGTGTTTTATTGTACTAACGATATTTGACCCTTCTTCTAAGATTTGTATTATCACAAATTAAAGAAATAATTAATAACCCGATAAAATTAAAATTATTATTATTACCCACGGGTGACAGGTTTTTTTTATTCCACTTTCATAAAATTCTAGATTTCTGGAGGCGATGAAGTCGTCCAAGGCTCTTTCAGCATCTCCTTGGTTTCTGAAGCATTTTTCGCGAAGGTACTAGCTGAAATGTATGAAAAGATGATAGTCTGTAGGAGAAAGGTCTGGTGAGTACGGGGGATGAGGTAAAGTTTCATATACCGGTTCGTTTACCGTCAGCATGGTCTTTCTTGCAACATGTGGACGAGCGTTGTAATGCAGAAGAATTGGCCCCTTCCTATTGAGTAATGCCGATCGTTTTTTGTAGTTCTTGGTGCATTTTGTCAATTTGTTGACAATACTTTTCCACTATAATTGTTTCGCCTAGTTTTAGGAGGCTGTAATGGATTAAACCGTAATTAAACAGTTACCATGAGTTTTTTTTGGTGTAATTTCGGCTTCAAGAAAGGCTTTGGAGCCTCATTGAAATCCAACCACTGAGCTGAATGTCGCCGGTTGTCGTATAAGATCCATTTTTCATCGCACGTTACAATTCGATCCAGAAACGGGTCGCTTTGATTACGCAAAAGCAGACAAGAACA
The DNA here is from genome assembly GCA_001938485.1 of Girardia tigrina. Classification (NCBI taxonomy): domain Eukaryota; kingdom Metazoa; phylum Platyhelminthes; order Tricladida; family Dugesiidae; genus Girardia; species Girardia tigrina. The sequence continues at coordinate 12,502 of MQRK01254165.1, forward strand.
CACGTTAAAACGACGATTTTTTGGATTTTCGTTTTATTCGTGCGGCACTCACTTGTCCAGCCTTTTCACTTTCCCGATTTTCTTCAGATTGAGTACAACTATTGATTGGTGAGCGTTGAGTTCTTGAGCGACTTCCCGTGAATTTTTATGCGGGTCGGCATTGATTAACTTCTTCAAATGGTCGTCGTCAACTTGTGATGGTCAAATACCGTGTTCTTTATCTTTAAGGCTCTCGTTGCCACTACGAAACTTAGAAAAAAAATAGGAAATTAACAAAAAAATTTTAATAACTCATAGTTTAATCGTTTTAAATTATTTGTTACTAAATTTAGTCTTTTAAAACAAAAGTTTAATTGCACTAGTTATATTTTATTTGATTCATTTTTTGTATAAAAATCGTTATTTTTGCTAAAAAAAACTTGTTATAGTGAGTGAAAATAAGACCAACCCAAAAATTTAATATTTTCGAAGAAAACCGATAAGTGCTAAAATATAAAAATATTTCAAAATATTAACGAAAAATAAATAAATAATTTTCATTTTTTTTCAAATTATTATTAATCAAAATTATATTTTTTTTCCAAAAGTCTTTCAATAAAAGTTAATAAATTTTTCCCCTGATTTTTTTATAATGATTTTCAAATATATAATTGATGAATTATTTTTTCCAAAGAGAAACAAGCAAATATTCCTTTCCGTTTTCAATGAAAATTTCAACCCATCTTAATATCTGTTGGATTTTTGTTACCCATTGTGAATCTGGGAAAATTGTTTTGCGACCATTAATCGTCAATGAAAATGAGTGATAAACACATTTTTATATATTTCAACTGGTGAAAATTAATTAAATGTTGAAAAACCAATCGGAAATTTATGGTCGTTAGTTTGAGATGATGTTTTCCTTTAATTAAATCACCTTTGAAATATGAAGGAATTAAAAAAGTCTAATATAAAACAATAGCAGAGTAACCAAGAGTCAAACAAGTTTTAAATATTATCAGACAATTTTCTATCAGTCATTAACTAACAATTAATTACCGCTCCCGTGCTCAAATGGTGGCTCGGGATGCCAGTCTCCTGGAGCACCTCGGGACCCCCTAATTAACATGAACGAACTAATTAAAATAAAAGATCATCTTCTGGGTAATTAATCTAATTATTTCATTAATTTGTTGATTAATTAATTGTTAATCATATTACAAATAAATTGACAACGATTTAAAAAATATTTATTCAGAATTTATTAACGAGTTAATGAGGGGGGTGTCTTTTTAAAATTATTTTAAAATAAAAA
>MQRK01254172.1:5617-18600 GCA_001938485.1 Girardia tigrina
ATATATATATATATATATATATAATAAAAACGATGACTCTTTTCGAGATAATATTATCATCATTAAATCAATTAACATTATTTATTAAACGAACACATTATACAGGACTATAACATAATTAAAATACATTTTACCAATAAATAATGGATTAAAATTTATTTATTCTATTTCCCCCCAAAGATTGAGCAAAAGTACAATAACCACGACCAATTCCATTCTCGCAAACCAACTAATGGTAGTTATCAATCAATAATTAAACGTTGGATGATTTAGCTACTATAACAACTTTTATACTTTTATTTAATTTAATTATTTGTCATATTCAAAATGAAACAAATAATAATATTTAAATCAAACAATTTGGCATCTTTTAAATTCCAATTTTTTAATCAGGAAGAACGATAATAATCTGTTTAACTTTATTTTACAATATTTAAATAAAAATAAAAATGTAAAACGTCTAATGAATTTAGAAATTTATAAAATTTTCTTTTAATAATCACAAAATTTTAGTTTTATCTGATTATAAAAAAAATAAAATTGTTATTGACATTTAAAAAAGTTTTAATTCATTATTAAAGAAAACATTTTAAATAAATGAGTTATAAAATATAATTAAAAAAAATAATTGTTTATAAACTCAAAAAAAGTCTTAAAAATTATTTAATATTTTTTTTTGTTTTTAACTTTTTTAAAGATATGAAATCATTTCGTTATTTATTAATTATTTATTTACAACTAAATTTAAATATATATACAAATTATCACATATACGAATATTTATCAGGGATGATTAAATCAGTTCATTCAATCATCTCTTTCTAATTAAATAGAGCCTGAAAAAATGTTGCTCAAATAGGTGAGTTAATAATTGAGCAATTAATTCACAATCAGGAATTCATTTATAACTTTAGCGAGTGATATCAATTAATTAAATATAAATTTAAAAAGCCCTTTATTTTTTAGAACCAAAATATCCAAATTTTTCAAAAATGTCAAAATTTTCATTCATCTCATTTATATGTTTCTTAGGGTATATGCTTCTTTCTTTTCGTGTTCTTAAATCTAAGACGGATGATACAGGTGTTTTTTCATGGCTATTGTACAATTACAATGATCACAATGTATATAGTAGAAAGAATCCATTAAATAAACTTTGCATTCAAGCAGATGTTCAGCATCTAAACTTGATGTACATTACAACGCCTTTTTGAGGAGAAAACTCATTTTTGAATCACAAGATGCTCATTCTTAATCACCATATTTACCAAGAAATTGGTATTTGCTTACTTAAAATATTTTATGTATCATTTTTGTAATAACGCAAAATTCATTACAAACATCAATATGAGGTTTACAACATTTATTAATACCACAAGCGCACTCACTAGTTGACATCTCTCTTGATCAATTTATTTCTGAATTCAAACTAATTATTTTCAATAAATGAAAATCTGTTAATAAAAATTATTAATTATAAAGAATTGCATTGATTGAAATTAAATCTAAATATTTTTTTTAAAAAAAACATATTAAATTAATATATTAAAATTTTAAATTACATTAAAAAATAAATATTACATTCAAAAATTGTTTTAAATCTTTTTACTTTAAAATTAAATTAAATTATTTTTAATTAGTAAGAATCAAAAAAAATACCAATCATCCATCTGTGTAGAGAGGCACAATCCGAATCAACATTCTACATGCACAATATCAACACACAATTCAAAACATTCCTCACACGTACAATTAATTCCAGTGAGGGAGCAATGTCTTTTAGGTAGCTACCACTAAACGGTTGATCCCAAACTGCATGTAAGTAAAAACAATTAAAATATTTCCCAAAAAGTCTAAACTTCAAATTTTAATTAAAAATTCTTATTAATTTTTAAAAGAAAAAAAATTAAAATTAAAACATAAATTAAATTATTAAATTTTTTATGTTGATTGAATTAATTTGACTAAAATAAATTAAATGTACGACTAAAAAAGGGGAATTGGTTTCTATTTCTGATCTGTTTAAATTTGCGGATAATGTATAAACAATGATTTCAAAGGAATTCTATTCTCGTTCAAAAGAACAATTCCCTTACAGACAAAATTCAATCAACAATTCTCAATTATCGAAGCATCAACATCTTTTTGGAATTTTTATTGAACAATTAATAACTAAATAAAATCTACTTCAAACTTCGCCATTCAAACTCATTACTAACTAAGATTCTAATCCTACCCCAAGTAATTACATTATTAACCTTTTCTTTTACTCAACTCTGTTGTTTATGTGATAACTTTTTTTGAGCTCTTCGTTTTACCTTTCTGTTAAAATAATTCTGTTAATTAATACTTGTTAAAAAGAACTTTTCGCTTAATTTTTTGTACTTGAATTTTTATTGAGTTAAAGTGGTTACACTAATTAATTTAATAATTGGTTTAGTCTCTGTTTAAAAATTTTCTTCAAAATGTTAAAGTTCATAAAAATTATAAACATTTTGATTTGGTGAGAAACAGTGGGTTTCCAAATTATTATGGACACTTATTTTTTTGGAATTTTAACTTAGAATGAATTTTCTGAGTAAACAAAAAGTTAAATCGTATCGTGTATTTTATTTAGCAAAGTGTTTGCTTAGAAATATGAAAGACAAATATCAAATAAAAAATTATACAAATAATGTATGAAAAGGGTATTGAAATTTTATAAAAAAATATATTTTGTAATATATTTTCTTTTTTATGCGTCGTGTCACACTTTCAATGCAGAAAATTCAAAATTTCTTATTAGAGCTTTTTGATTTTTAAGCTGTATATAATTGTTTTTGTCATTTAAAATTACCTGTTTCTTCAAAGTTAATATTTTAGTTTTTACCCTGTTTCTCCTGGCTTCTTTCTGAATGGTATGATATGGGTTACAAAGTTCAGTGAAATTCCTTGATAATGCATCTGCATTTGAAAGATTTGTACTTTTTCTATATTCCATATCCATTTCTAGGCTACTTAAAAAATTAATTTGTGTTTGTGACTGAGACGTCATTAGTCGTAAGGATAAATATTATAGATATCTAATAGGTCCAAAGAAATTTTTTTTCGTTATTGAAAATGTTTAAATGGTTGGGTGAAATATGTAATCAATAGAACAGTTCTTTACGAGGGATGTAATACCACAATTCTTGCTATTAACAACATCACAATTTGAATGCAAATATTTATTTACAACACAAACAGATTCTTCACAACAATTTTTAGAGGTCATCTTTCTTTGATTGATATAGTTTTTGATTACATATTCAAATTCGAAAAAAATCAATAAATGGGAAATTTTGAATATTACATTTTAATTTTTCATAATTTTATTGGATAAAAAAGACATTATGTAATATTTTAAATAAACATTAATTTTTAAAATATATTTAATTTAATATGCTAAAATCGTTTACTGAAAATATTATTAAAATTCATAATTATCAAACTTTAATTAATTAGTACTTAAAATTAATATCATTAGAATAATTTCATTAGATTCAAATAATTAATCAATAAACATATCAATCCCATCTGAGTAGGAGAGTCACAAATCTAAGCACCATACAAACAACAAACTTACAACATTCCAAATTATCACTCACACTTGCATATTTATTTTGTTTGATCAATAAGAATCAATATGTTTTTTGTGTATTTATTTTGATAAATACTGCTCCAATAGTATCAAAACTGATATCCGTATCTAGAAAAAGTGTTTTTCAAAGTCTGAATAATTCAAGAGTTTTCATCATTTGTTCTTTAAACTTATGAAAAGCAATTTAAATTCTACTGTCAAAATCATTTTCTTTTTTTCTGTTTCCTCCACAAAGCCCTTCCAAAACTTTAGAATATTTAGCATTATTAAGGACACTAATATAATTTCCCATACATTTATGGATATATATATATATATATATGGGGGCTTTTATGCGGAAAACTGTAGTATATATGTCAACTCAGACTGATAACCCTTTCAGACAAAGTTACATGTATTAAGATCTTATTATTAGGATATTATATGATTTAGTGTACAACTAAAGTCACGTATTGTCTTTTTTCATCAATTTATATTTATTTAAACTAAAATTAACGTGATATATTTCCAATACAAGAAATATGCTTCATAAAATTAGTTAATATTGGTTATATATTATATTTTTAATAAATTACCAAATTCAGTTCTCTTGTAAAAACATTTGAACAAAAATAATTCTTTTTTCAAAATCATAATAAATAATTTTGTAAAAATAATCAAGTTTTTATTATTTCATATTTTTTTTGATTTCATTTTCATAAATTTTTATAATAAGTTTACTCAAATATAAATATCTCAAAAGAATTATAACGAAAACGAAACATTTTTATTCATGACAATAAAGACATTACATTTATCAAAATATTATTTTTTAAAAAAATGCAATAAAAAGCTGAAAGGAATTACTTTATGACAAGAATATGTAATAATTATGTGGCTGTGACAGTTAGATGTCACGAACTGAAGAAATCCGTAATGAAAAGAGACAAATAATATAAATAAAATGTCTCATATCTGAAACAAAAGAAAATATAAAAGAATAAAAAATAGCTTTAAATTTACACAAAAAATCGACATATTTTTCAAAATTTTTTTGATCTTGTCTTTTATTTCTTATTGAAAATATAATTTTAAAAGTTCAAAATTCAAGTAAAAAATATAATGTTTTATTACCTATGTATTATAAAAATTTCTATAAAAATGTTTAACTTGAACATGATTCGAAACGTCTGAAACTTGATCTCTAATAATGTTTTTTAGGAACAAATTTGAAAATATTAAATTTTTAACCTCGAAAATTATGATATCAAACAATTACAATTTCTAGAATTTCTATTAAGAGATTGATACAAAAAGAAAACATTTTCTTTTATAACGAAAATAATACCTTATAAAAATAGTTATAATTATTAAGTTAAATTATTTTTTTAATAAATAAGAATTTCCAAATTTTTATGGAAAGTTAATTTCCTAATAAAATGCTTTTTTATACAATTAGAAATATTATTAGTTATTAATAAATAAAATATTATTTTTAGATTTTGTTTTTCAAAACATTTTATTTGTAATTTTATTTTTATTATTTTTCGTGAATATGTTTAATCATCAACTTTTTAGTAATTATTCTCAAATATATTGACATGATTTTTCAAGGGCGATTTAATTACTTAATTGTTGCTCAGTTAAACTTTAGCTTTTTCAAAAGTCTCGAGCAAAAGTAAAAAAAAAATAACTTTTAAAAGAATTTTAAAGCTTAAAAAAACATTTTTTTTGTGCATATGGTTTAAGATTAACTATTTCGAAACACTACCGTAAAGTATTAATGACATTCAAAAAGTTCAGGGAAAAAATCTGCAGCTAAGAAAAATGGTATATTAACATATTACTCGTCATCAGTATACATCGGACTCGCTCGCACTTCTCATATCGCTTCTTCAGATTCCGAATACCCATATTTAAGAAGTCTGTTAGGTGCATCATAGACCACTTGTTGACGGCTTCCAGCCTTTTCTCAAAATAGTGGATTTGATGTCCTTGAAGCGGCTGCTTGAACTGGAAAAATATGTGGTAATCTCTTTTTGTGAGGTCTGGCGAATATGGAGGATGGTATAATCATTTACATTTGAACTTGCTCACTCATGACATCAGTAAGAAGTCGAGTCACTCATCTCGTATTAAAATTCTTCCTTTTGATTTTGCGGTTTACAGAACTTGGTGGCCTGTTGATAAGAACCGTAATCTTCTTAACAGCATATCAATCATCGTCAATAATTTCGTCAATTGCTTTTAGCATTTCCCACAATTAATGAGGTTATTGTACCGCCGCTTCTGATTTCATCATCCATCGATTGTTGACCATTCTTGAATCTTTACCTTAACTTGTAGACGTTACTTTGATGCATGGCTGAATCCTCAAACACACAGGATAAACCGTGCGTAATGTAAGTCAGTGATGTGCTTTACCTACACAGAAATAAAACGTTTCTTAAATAGAAAAAGAATGAGTAATTCTTGTGAGATATTTAAAATAGAATTATTTTAAAATCTCGATTTTTAATAATAAAAAAATATCTTGAAGTAAAATAATCTGTAAATAAATAATACGTAAAATCAATATCAATATTTACAACATATTAATATTTATATACTAAAATCGTTATGTTGAAAATTAAGAAAATTAATCAACGGGTTCTAAAAAATATATGAACAACAAAAAAATATTTTTGTTTTAATATTCGAATTTTGGGAACGAAGCTATTTTACTGATGTCGGACGACAATGAACAGGCCGGGATCGGCGCTCACGATTCTCAAAACAGCGAACAATATTCATATATATATATAGTCAACCTATCATGTATAACCTATTATCTAATTGGTGGACATCTAGAAGATCACACAAACAAGGAAACAAGTAATTGTAACACAAGCACATGCAATCACAGAGGTTTGACTTTTTTCAAGAACTTTTGGAATGTCAATCATAATAGAAGTTTTTGTGTCAATTTTAATGTTTCATTAGATATGTGAGGAATATTTTAAATTGTTTGAATGTGTAAATATATGGATGCGGTATGTTGATTTAAGCATGTTGAATTTAGAATGGTGATTCTCTCACCAATATAGAAATTGGTATTTCTTTATTAAATTTAAAGGATTGACTATTCTAACATAATTAAAATAATCATTTGATAAGGTCATATTTTTAATTTCACAATTAAAATTAAGTTTAATAATTTTTATTAAAATTTAAATTAAATGCATTTTTAATAATTTGATGACATTTTAATTATTTTGGGATTTATTGAGAAATGGTAAAAATTATTATTTTTAAATTAATATTTTTTAGAAGTTAAACATTTTAAAAATAACTTAGAAAAATTGTTCGAATAATCATGATTAAAAACAGAAATAAGAAAACCAATTAAAACGATTTCAAACGATGAAAGACCTTCTGAGAGTCTTAATGACTCTAAATGTAATTGACATAAAAATTCAAACGAGACTTGTTTAAATGTTCGTAATAAGATAGATAATTAAAAATCATTAGTTATAACATGAAAAAAGGAACCTTCAAGTCTAACCTTCAAGTATAAATCAAATTCCTTTCAATAATACAAGTTGAGGTCACTTATTTATTGTGAGGAGCCGGTGAACTCTTAAAATCTTTGAAAAAATTAATTTGAAAAAATAATTTCTAAAATAAAAAAATATCTGAATCAAAGGTTTTTCTAAAGAATTATAATTAAAAACATATTATATTAATTTTAAAAAGTTATTTTCAAGAATAATTTATTTTATTTACTAAAATGTAAGTTAAAATGAATTGTTAAATAATTGATTTAAAAAATATATAAAGCCAAAGAAAATTATATATTTTAAAATAATTTTAAAAGTTATTCTCAAACAATAAATTAATGAATTTTTGATTGATATAAATGTAGTTTTTAAAAACAGATAATTTTAAATATTAAATTTGTTGGAAATTCTGTATATTAATAATTTGATAAATACGTGAATTTTAAACAGCTTTTTTTGAAAATAAAACAACCGTAAAAAATTTCAGAGAATAATTTAAATATTCTAAATTATTTTTAAGTATTTAAAATAAAATATATATATATATATATATATAAATGTTAGCTGCATTTTAAATTAAATATTGAATTAAGAACAATTAAATGAATAGAAATCGTTGGAAATTAGTTAAAATACGTTTTAAAAAGAATGTACACAAAAGTTTTTAATTGTGTAGATTTTATAAAATTTTTTTAAGGAAATTTTATAAAATATTAAAAATTTAATTTATAAAATTATTGTAATCAAAAAAATAATAAATCAAATTTTAAAGTAACGTTTTAATAAATAACTTATACATATTTGTAATCCAGTATTTTTATGTATAATTAATCCGGTCTAAGAAAACAAAAGAAAAGTTCCTCAAGAAAAATTTTTAAAATAATTGTTATTGTTATAGAAATAAAATTTTGTGTTGATGAATTTAATTTTTTTTAATTTTAATATTATTTAATCTCGTAAAGAAAGAGTACATATTTTATTGGAATATGTTAATAAACCCTTGGTTCTTCATTACTATCGTCTTAACGGTCTATCTGTCTTAAGCAACATTTTCACCTTAAAAACAGTAATATCTTGTATCAACACCGGTATATGGTCAACATATTAGCTAATTAATCTTAACCTAAACTTGAGATATCTGCTCGACTGTAACATTTCAAATGTGGCAATGTCATTTGCTATGCATAATGAAAAGAGAATTTTGTATATTTTTATAATTTTTTCAATTATTTCACAATGTTTCTATCGAGCGATATGAAATCAGTTTTAATTTTAAATTTTCTTAAATAGACGCAAATCGTCACTTTAGTTGCTCTCAGGCAGAAAGCTTCACTTCTGTAGTTGACATACGTGATCGTATACTGTTTTCTATAGTATTGTAATTATTGTGGTCGTCCAGAAGGAAATTATTGAGTGTGACAAACTAATTTAACAAATGGTCAACGTAGAAAAAAATAATAAGAAACGTAAGTCAACTATTTGCACAATATTTATGAAAGGATATAACGTAAGAAATTCAAGTATAAAACATTTACTAGAGAGGAATTTACAAGGAGAAGTACAAGGAATCCACGATACATATTCTAAAAGATGACAAATGAAACCTTAATTAAAACATAAATACATGCAAAATCCAATCACAAACCCATGAAAGGTAATATCGATATCTTATTGTAGAAATACAAGTTAAAATATCAAAACTGAGCTTTCCTCAAGAATCATTCGGAAAATCCATCAATCTTTAATCAATAAAAGTTGACAAAAAGCAAATTAAAGATAATCATATTTTATATATAGTAGGAGAATAAATTTCAAAAGAATATCGAATAACTTTAAATTAGGTGACTTTTTATTTTTGATTGTAGTAACAGAAAATTTTTAAGTGTAGCAATCCTAAATTAGACACTTATCTAAAAATCTTCCAAGTGGCATGAAAAAGAATTAAAAGTTATGTAACAAATTCTCGCCCACCTCCCCCCTCTCCCTGTAAAAAAAAGTAATAAAATCTTTGACCCTCCCCCTTTTTACGTTACGTAATATGCGAACAAGCCCTTAGAAGGATAATATCCAACTTTACTTGTAATTGAAAAGTTTCTACTTTTATTCTATTTTCGAAGTCTAATTACTTTTTTCTCTCCTCCTGTTTCACTCGTATCAAGAGTAGTAACTTACCAACTTGATTTCTTTAAATCAAATTTGCCAATCAATTTCAATGACATCGATAATTAATAATAATAATTTCAATCGATATTTAGTGATGTACAAGAGCAAGGTTGAGTCCCGCTGGTTGAGGATAATTCTCTAACTTACTAACTAGAACCCGAGAACGACTTAATTGGAAAATTTTGATCATTTAAGTTTGATTTCTTCCTTAAAACACGAATATTAAATATTTAAAATGGATACGGGACATTTCGACGCCAGAAATTAATTTTTAATAGTTGTAAAAAAATTTTTTTAATTAGTAATAATAGACTTAAAATGAAATATTTTTTTTCTAAATTAGGATTTTTGAGACTAAAATGAAATAATTTGTTATGAATTAGAATTATTAGGAATTAAATGAAATTAACTTTTATAAATTAGGATTTTTGTGAATAATTTTTTATTAATTAAGCTTATTTGGAATTAAATGAAACAAATTAGTTATGAATTAGCATTTTTTGGAAATAAAATGAAATAAATTTTCGTAAATTAGGATTTTTAGACATAAAATGAAATGAATTCTTTTAAATTAGGAATTATTAGATAAAATCAAAAAAAATTTATCTTGCAAATAGCTTTCTCTTAACCATAGGATCCTCAAAATTGAAATCATTATACAATAAAATTTACAATAAAATCACAAAATTGAATTTTTTTAGCTTAAATTAAGTTGGGAACCTTGTAATAATCTTCAAAGTAACTTAAAGTAGGAGTAAATCACCCAGCTAAACTATTACTCTAAAATTTAGAGTAATTACTTTAATCATTTAGAGTCTAAATGATTTCTCCAGTTCCTCTATTAGAACATAAGCCAAGGTAGCTATCATGCGCGTATTTGGAGAAAAATCTGTCTTAATTATACCGACTGATTAGGTCTTCGTCTGACACTACGTTTTATATTTTGAACTAAATGGAATGAACATACCTGTAAGTTGTTACTAGGCAAAGCAGAAGAGAAATCATTTATCATTGCAACCTCAAAGTATAATAATATCACTATAGAATGAAAGATAGATCAAAATTCAATAATAATTTCATTTTATTCACAAAATTCCTAATTTATAAAAATTAATTTCATTTAATTCTTAATAATTCTAATTTATGTACAATTATTTCATATTATTCCAAAAATTCTAATTCATAACAAATTATTAGATTTTAGTCCCAGAAATCCTAATTTAGAAAAAAAATTTCATTTTAAGTATATTAATATTAATTAAAAAAATTTTACAACATTATTAAAAATTAATTTCTGACGTCGAAATGTCTTGTTCGCTTTAAAATTTAGAACAGATTAACTAACAAAATAACCATCTGGAGAGGAAATGTTTAAATTGACCTACTGCCGTTGAAAGATTTATTGTTGATTATTATTATTTTATATTGTTATTTTTTGATTATTATTATTATTATGCCATCATCTGAGGTCCCATGTTGAGTTATGAAAGGGATATATCCATTTTAAACAACTCAAAAGATCGAAATTACCAATAATGCAACGCCGAAACATTCTGATATTTTAGGCGGACAAACAAAATTAAAGTATCAAATGCCAAACATGTATTGTATGCAAGGGTCTCTTTTCAGAAATATTCACTGAGGTGCACAAGTAATTTGAAATGATAATGTGCCGAAATAGAGTTACTATTATGTTTTAGATGAAAATAGTTATTCTTTTTGTTCTTTTTATAATGGCTTTTCCTACTCTAAATAGTTTTTTTATCAAGTTTTCTTGGATTTAAAAGAAGGAAATACACAAGTGATTTAACAGTTCAACACGAGTTATATTATACAACACTTCAACACATGTTACTCTTAAAAAAGAATTATCAAGTCTCTTTCTGAATAAATATCAAAGGTAAAGTTTCTTTTTCGTCTTTATTTCACCCACAAGAACTGTGCCTTAGTACATGGAGAATAAAACATGCAATTCATCTTGCATTCATTGCGATCATCATACGAGAGTTGGCTTTCTCAGATGAGGTGCTCATGTTATGGTTTGAAAGGTTCCAGTTGTATAAAAAACAAGCCTATCTGGAAGTATGCTGTGAGGAGTGAGTGTTACTGAAGACGATGTTACTTTCAAAAGTACGCGGTTTTCAGCGCTGAGACAAAGTTTTCAACTTTAATGTCGATAAAGCATTTTCAAGACTCTCGATTGTTGGCCATTGCATAGCACTGTCATATGCAGAGCTAACATGTTTCGGACTACTTCTTCTTCCACATCAAACTGCTCTCAAAGATAATTCTGCCCAGATTGTACAATTCCAATGCGCACCGCATCCTGATTTCAAGTGGAATTGTGTTTCCTTTTGGTTTTCGATTCTCTTTTTCTTCTATAGGATATGCGGCTCTAAATAAGAAGTCTAATTTACGAAGTGTTGAATCCATATCGATTATTGACTCTAGTAGAATTAGGTTGTCACGCTGTAGCTGCTTTTGTAAATCACGAAATATTTTCAAAACATCAACCATGAAACCGGTAAGCCAAACTAGTTGCGATTCATATGTCCCTATCTTAAAATATTCCCGATCTGTTGATATTACTGTCTCTGTTTTGATTCGCCTTCCACTGCTACAAACTTTCAAAAATTTCTTGCACCCGTAAAAATTATGAAGAATGGCTGTTAAAAGGTTGACTATCTACTATGCAAATCGAACTTCTTATGTATAAGGCTTATCTAAAGTTTTAAATTCTAAGTACAATGGTACATTCAAATGCTTTCGATAGTTTGGAATAAATATCAATAAATTTGTTAAGGATCAGTGCATCTACATTCAATAAAGCCTAAGGTTTTGCAAAACAACAATTTGATGATAATTGATTATTTTTTTGACAAAGAGAAGAAAAATCTATAAATAAATAAAATAATGTACATAATTTATAATTTAAATTACGAAACAGAAATCAATTAAACAATTTTCTTTATTAAAGAATAACTACTTACAGATATAACAGTTATATCAAATGGTTTCCAATCATCTCTAAATTAGAATAAAATCATTTTTCTTTTGTTTCTTAAAACTAAAATATACCAGGCTTATAATTTTTAGAAACGTTTTCAATACATTTTCTTATCAATTATGTCTTATTCTTAAAATAAATGATTGAATAAAGAGATTTACAACGATTACAAATTGGTCAAAATAGAAATAAAAACTAAATTTAGAGAAAATCTAATAGAATAATATTTTGTAGAAAAAAAAGAAAAATAATAATGTTTGTTTAGGGAAAAATCATCTTGAAATCTCTCAAATCAACAAATAACGTTTTCGAAGCCGCCGTAAGGGTCTTTCAGTCAGTATCGAAAACCAAAGTTTATTCAGTCAAAACAAACTGGAAAAAAGTTTCCAAAAATGATCTTGTTTTGAATTTGGTGAGAATATTCCGTGGAAATAATATATTTTTTATTTTTATTATTTTATTTATTAGAGTCAGTATGCGAAAGGTAAAGATTTTCATTCATTTATTCCGGAAATTTTTGTGGGATTATTATTTCTCATAACGATTACATTAACGGGATGGACAATTTACGATCGTTTGTTTCGGAATAAATATCACAAGCCAAAAAATAAGAAAGGTTTTTATAGTAATATATATATATATATATATATATATATATATATATATATATATATAT
>MQRK01254174.1:4966-20571 GCA_001938485.1 Girardia tigrina
ATAAAATTTCTCACATGTCTAGAAAAAAATTATTTTCCTCTTTTTAGTGCATTGGTAATGCTTGAAAAACGTGGTTGTTTTTATAAAAAAATTTTTTTATTAATAATATTATTTACAATTCTTTTATTAATTCACTCATATTTATTTTATTTTCATGGCTGCAATAAAGTTGCTCTGCAGTTAGAATAATTGTATTTACAATGATACTGTTTGAATTGCTAATTTATTAAACGATTTATCGCCTACTTCCCATTATCCAATTGTACTGAAAGTTTGTCTATATATATAGTTCCAATGACGATGCACCAATCAATTAAAAAATTACTATCTTAATGATTAAGTCAGTGGTTTCAAACCTTTTTGAACCGGCGCCTCCTTTTAAAAAAACTGGTGCGCCCCCCTTGTTTTAGTATTTGTACCCGAAAAATTCGCGGCGAGGATTGCAGATTACGTATACTGCTGATTCATTTTTTTGACATCTATTCGATTTTGGTTTGTATTCGAAAATGATATTTTTGGAAACAGCTGTATGCCCCCTTGCAACAGTATCGCGCCCCACAGGTTGGAAACCACTGGATTAAGTAATCATTTTTGCAAAAATACAAATTTGTGATTTTCCACTATTTATAAATTAAATAGAAAACAAAGTAAATTAAAATTTGTATTTTTAGGATTTTGGCAAATTCGAATAATTTTGAATTAAAGAAAACGTAACGTTCAAAATATTTTAAATATAATAGATTAAACATTTTTGCAATTGTAAAGGTGAAAAGAAAAACTCTTCGTAAATAAAATAACTATAATTAAATTAAGTATATTTTAATTTTCGAAAAATCTAAAAGTTGTTGTGTCTTATAAATAATATATAAATAATATAATATAATTGTTGGGGATGTGTTTTTATTATACCTTTTGCTCTGTTTTTATCAGGAACCTTATTTATTTATCCTGTTTTATTTGATATTATTTATCTTGTTTTATTTGATCTTGTCTTATATCTATCTTGTTTATGTAAATAAGGAATTTATTTTTTATGTGTCGTTAATAATACGATGTTATTATTTATTTACACCATAATTTTATTTATGTATAAAATAAAGTTAATTTAATTTATAAGTATCTTTTTAAAATATTTATTATTTTTAAAGTTTATTTATTATTATTTAAGGTTAAATTTATTATTTATTATTTTTAAAGTTTATTATTCAAGCGTAGCTGAGCTACGCATCCTTATTATCATTATTGCGCGGCTAAGCCACGCATTATATAATATTATATTGTCATTATTATAAAGACGCATCTTTGTTGTAGTCACGCACTTTTGGCCACACAGCTACGCACCCTTATAATGATATATAAAGGGTAACGATCAGAACCCTACTGAACAATTTTAAAGTTTTTCTTAATTAAGAAATTTTATCTATGGAACAATTTTAAAGTTTTTCTTAGATACCGTGGCCGTAGCCGATATTAGTTATTGATTGAAGAAGAATTTCTCTTGCGAAAAGAAATTCCGTGGCCGTAACCGATATTAGTCATTCATTGAAGAAGAATTTCTATTTCGAAAAGAACTTCCGTGGTTGAATATTTAATGGAAGAAATTCTAATTTGGAGCTGAAATTTCATTTTCTCGGTGAGGATAAGTTTTACCATACATTAAGTATATTAATATTATTATATTAAAATTTTGATAATTAAATTTTAATAATTTAATATAATAAAAATTGAAGATTATAAAATTTAATTATCAAAATTTTAATATAATAATATTAATATACTTAATGTATGGTAAAACTTATCCTCACCGAGAAAATGAAAGACTCACCGGAATCTAAGAAAGACTTTAAAATTGTTCCATGGATAAAATTTCTTACCTAAGAAAAACTTTAAAATTGTTCAGTAGGGTTCTGATCGTTACCCTTTATATATCATTATAAAGGTGCGTAGCTGTGTGACCAAAGGTGCGTGGCTACGACAAAGATGCGTCTTTATAATAATGATAATAAAATATTATATAATGCGTGGCTTAGCCGCGCTATAATGATAATAAGGATGCGTAGCTCAGCTGCGCTTGAATAATAAACTTTAAAAATAATAAATAATAAATTTAACCTTAAATAATAATAAATAAACTTAAAAAATAATAAATATTTTAAACTTATAAGTTAAATTAACTTTATTTTATACATAAATAAAATTATGGTGTAAATAAATAATAACATCGTATTATTAACGATACATAAAAAATAAATTCCTTAATTACATAAACAAGATAGATATAAGACAAGATCAAATAAGACAAGATAAATAATATCAAATAAAACAGGATAAATAAATAAGGTTCCTGATAAAAACAGAGCAAAAGGTATAATAAAAACACATCCCCAACATTACAACAATTTTCGGAATTGGTTCGCGTGAGAATCCACAGACGCGTCTTTGTTGTAAGATGATCCCCACACGTTTCCCCGTTCATTATGGAGATCCTGAAATTCAGTGGGTGATTCCATCACTAGAGGAAATATGATGTTCATCTAGAGAATTGAGTTGAAGACTCTGGTTCCGAGTTAAAACCTTTATATCTTATTATATTCTATCTTATTAGTTCATAATTGTCTTTATTTTATTCAGGAATAATTTTATTTCTTAGTTTAGTAAAGTTAACAATTATATTTTAATTTCGATAGTTATATTTTATTATGTTATATGAACGTTTAACCGTTACATTTTATGTCATTAAATGAATTCGCAATTATCTTTAATACATATATATATATATATATATATATATATATATTGGTATTTCATTGATGTCATAGAAGTAGTGTATATGACGATTTCTTATTTTAGTTTATACTTAACTTAAACATTAATAAACCCGTTACATAAATCTTGTCAGGTTATACTATCTACTTGGCTATAGTAGACTCGTTCTCAGGAAATCGTTCCGAACTGAATCGTTCTCGCTCCTTCCAATTTTAATTAATCTCTCACAAAAATTGTGTTGTAATTTTATTTCTGTCTCCTATTAGTCGATCACATTACTGACTGAGACATCAACGCTCGGTTCGTCCCTTTTAGGAACTACCCACTAGCGATCGTTAATTTGGTTGGAAAACTTTTGAATACCCCTAACGAGGTGATATAAAAGTTATAATTTTCCAATGACCCAGACATCCCCTGCCAACATCATCATGCCGCAACTGCGCACACTTTGATAACACTAAAGAAATATATCGCAGAACAAATGCTGAACTGAATTAGCGTAAAGGTGAAGATAGACGGTGATGTGGATGAATGTTTATAAGACAGTGGTTCAAAAATAAATGTAATTAGCAGGAAGATTTCTGATAAAATAATAAACATTAAATTAGAAAAGCAGATATTAAGTTACATTGTAGGAGCAGTAGTGAAGTAGATTGTATGGTAAAATATATGTAGAGGTTGAAATTAGAGAAAATGGAGAAATATAACTTACAAAATCGAAATACAATGGAACAAAAAAGAATAATGTCGCGAACGACCAATTTTACCGAGTATGTAACTTAGAAGCCAAATTTTAACTCAAAGGAAGGAAAAATTTATACTAATTATAATCTGAAACTCTGAATCGAAAACCAATTAGAATAGAAAGTTTAAAAGAATAGTAAATCAAGTTTGAAAATGCCAATATAAAACCAGTCTGAAATCAAATTTTAAAAAGCTTAACAAAGTTGTAGCAGGAATTACAATTTATCTCTGATAATATCTGTAACATGGATCGGAGGGAAATTAATATCTTTAACAAAATTACTACAAAATGAGAGTAGTCCAAAATAATCACCATAATATAGTCTCTCTCCAAGTATACAGCTTAAATCAAGCAAGAACACTGTACTATGTTAAAATGCATAAAAATGTAATAAATTTTATAACCCAACTAATGGTCTCGAGTAATAAAAACAAATTATTAAATCTCTAGACCGTTTGAACATATGGGAGCACTGAAGTCTTTGCCGACTGTAGTATATATGAACTCAAAATCTTCAAAACGCACAGGTCAGCGACTTCGTCTTTGGGGCACCCTACAGCGGTCTCTATATACATCTCGTCGGCACCCTCTAACTCCAATTATTCAAATTGAATGCCTTCGACTTTCCATTGATAGTTCTACCTTAGTAAGAGAGTTAATTTCGTAAATTTCGATTTATTTTATTTTCTCATCCGAATATTTAGTTAATCTGAATTTATAGTTCGCCATTTGCATTGATTTCAACAAAACTTGACCCTGTCGATCTTTCATATCTCTTGACAAAAGTTCATATGGTTCAAATATTGCTTCACTTTTTACCTTATTGGTGCAGTTATTGATAAACAAACTTGAGTTCTTCCGAGAACAACGATTTCTTGTGTTCCATCAAGTCTTCGTTTTCATATGGCACATAGTTGATTAACCTTAAACCCCTTGTAATATTATAGTTCTAGGTAAATAAAATCTATACTGAACAAAATCGCGATGTTATTATTATTAGCAATATTCAATTTTTCTTTGATTATTTCTGTTGTTTGACGCCGTTTTCTTCACTTATGTGACAATAACTTTATTCCAGTCAAATTTATTATTACTATTTATTTTATTAAGAAGCATCCTATTCCAGAAACTTGTTAATATTGTGT
This sequence comes from Girardia tigrina, assembly GCA_001938485.1. Classification (NCBI taxonomy): domain Eukaryota; kingdom Metazoa; phylum Platyhelminthes; order Tricladida; family Dugesiidae; genus Girardia; species Girardia tigrina. The sequence goes on from MQRK01254174.1 coordinate 9,623, forward strand.
CTCTTTTTTTCATTTTTTTAAAATATTTAATTCATCAATCAGTCACAAATATCTAATAAGCCCATAGCAACTATCCAGTTGTCACTGTATACTAATTACATCAACCGTTACATTAACACATTGAGGATGGAACACAAGAATGTTCGTGTTTCTTGTTCTGGTGCTTGTGGCAAGTAACGAGAATTCTCTGGTTTGCATTGTTGTCATTGAGAACGGAGTAATGTAACAGAAAATGTATTTGCTGATATTATAAGTTCCTTACTGAATTAAAATTTATGAAAATTAAAATTTTAGTAATATGTTGCTTGGCAATGATTTTTTAACAACAGTCAGACCGGTCGTATCCGTCCGTCTCATTCCGTCGCGATTTTCATTTGATGGAGCTTCCAATCACCATTGAAAACGAACTCTCATATCCGTCACCCTCTCAAACTATGACACTTTCGAAAAAACCGACTCCGACGGATACGAGAGATCTAACTGTACAAAAAAATCATGACTAATTTACTAATATTTGACGCCAAAACATCTGGCAATAAAATGTCGGTTCCGCGATGTATTAATTGCATCAACCATTAGATTAACCTAATTTATTTTATCCGGACAAAAGTCCAGTCCAGATTAAACGAATTCGAATGTTTAATTATTCTGGAGAATTCACGTGTTAAATCATATTTAATACTATCTTTACTATATATATATATATATATAATTTTTTTACAAACATTTATAATTTTAATTCTATCTTAAAATTTTGTAATTCCTAAGTGTGCTCTCAATTACCCTTCATAATGAGCATCGGCACTAAGGACATAGAAGAGCGTTATTACCTATATAAAATTAGATATTCTTAATTATTTTCCGTTCTTTATTTTTTTCACAAGTAATAATTCTTAAATTGTTTTGAATTGTGTGTTGATATTGTGCATGTTGTATGTTGATTCGAATTGTGTCTCTCCTACACAGATGAATGATGTGTTTTCTTTGATTCCTAATAATTAAAAATAATTTAATTTAATTTTAAAGTAAAATGATTTAAAATAATTTTCGAATGTATTATATATTTTTTAATGTAATTTAAAATTTTAATATATTGATTTAATATTTTCTTTTTAACAAAATGTTTATATTTAATTTTAAGCAATTAGAATCTTTATAATTAATAATAAATATTTTTCATTTATTATAAAATTAGATTCCTGGAAAAAAGAGACCAGGAAAAAAGAGACCAGGTAAAAGGAGACCACGGAAAAGAGACCACAATTAGTAAAATTCAAATAAAATTTATAAAAATGAAAACTGCTAGTAAATTTTAGAAAAATTATTAAATTCAAGTAAAATTTTAGAAAAATATTTAAATTCAAGTAAATTATAGAAAAATTTACTAGAATTTTTTAATTTTTTTAAATTTTATTTGAATTTTTTTAAAATTTTCTAGAATGTAATTAGTTTTCTAAAATATACTTGACATTTATAATTTTATGTGGTTTCTTTTTTCCGTGGTCTCTTTTCTCCGGTCTCCATAAAATTAGTATGAATTTAGAACTATATTAATCAAGGAAACTGTCGAATAGTGAAGGCAGTTTGAATAATTGTTGTCATGAAAATTCGCATTGTGATGTTAATAAATGTTTAAAAAATCATATTGATGTTGTTAATAAAGACAACACTAGTTTTTGATGTTTTTCAGACACTTCTGTAATAAAATATTTACTGGACATAATTTATTAAATTTTTCAAATGTTCAATCCCAAAAAAATATTCAATGGAAACAAGAAATTTTGATATTCAGCAAAAAAAACATCTATCTATTATTTTATTTTGATACTTTTTGTCGTTCAAACTTTTTTTTAATTTGAATGAATTTTATCACCTATTGGTATCAGAGCAATTTCCAGAAATGTTAACTCTTCCAAATCGTGTGCTTGCAATTTTTAATCCCATATATCTAAGTGAACAATTACTTTTTCTAAACTTATCCACGACCAAATCAGTGAAATTTTTAGATTTAGTTCACCAACACCATGACTAATAGAATTGTTGTAAGCAACTTTTCAATGTTTCATTTAATCCAGTTAAGTAAATCTCTCTATTTTCTAGATGCGGCCAAACTTTTAAAAAGCGTGGTGACCACTGAACAAGTCAACTAATATCGTATAATATACATCATATATAAATCCAACTAGGCTGTACTAAAAGTCATTATGGCGAATCTAGCCTAAAGGTCAGACTTTTACGACTATTGCTTTAAACTATAAATGGAATTTCACCTCACAGAATCCCATAATTTTGCCGGAGTTGTAATTCTGGAGAAAACGATTACTTATATTTTTTGCAAAATTTTAAATTATTTGAAAAAAAGGCATTTAAATCTATCATTTTTAGAGTAGTCAAATATACTATCCGTATTCGTTAATTTATTTTAAAACACTCCTTTATAAATCAATAATAATTTTCCTCATAAATGTGAGCTTTGAATCGGTGCATTTTCATCCCAATCATTTCAATGGAGATTTTATTGACCGATTTATGTGATGTTCTGGTAAATTCTTGGAGACAAGATTAATTGAGACTTACCGTTTTTAGTTACTTCAATTTAAAGGTAACTGAATACTTATTAAGCTTGCCGATTATATTAAATAAATATATGTGGTGTTAGATCGAAACAAAAAAGAATAAGTGAAGACTGCACAAAGATCTATTTTAAAATAATTCTCCTTTTCGCAATCCAATGATTTAAACAAATGAATTAAATCTTACTTTATGTTACATAGCATTAAAAATAGAAAGTGTTAATTATGAAGATTCAGTGAGATATAACAATACACTAAGGTAAATAATAATTTACTTGAGAAATGGGAATAAATAAATAAATAAATACAAAACCAACTGACAAATTTTTAATATGTCAATCGAATCAGAAAAATAAATAAAAATAGAATATAAACTGATGAAAAATTTGACTTTTGGCCTTGTTACAGTGTCTTTTTCAACATCATAACTAGAATGTCATTTCCTTTACGGTTCATTAAAAGTCATCCGTCAATTGAAAGTAAAAATGACTGTCTGTTAGAAAGTTATTTGGAAACAACATTTTTACAACCTTGACTAAGTGTCTGTTGGATTTGGAAATAATTGAATCTTTGTTAAAAAAGAAAATGAATTAGAGTTAAATTAAATTTAGTTGAAAAATTAAAAAAATGTTTATATATATATATATATATGTGTGTGTGTGTGTGTATGTAAAAATATTATTTTTGTATTTGTTTAGTTAAAAGAGAAACAACACGAACAATAAAGAGTCAATTGTACTTGTGATGAACGATCAATAAAATCATTATTCAAATTGATTTCGGTTTTTTCCTCGATTTGTTTCTTCTAATATTTTTTTTGGATAACAAATTCAATGGTCAATTTTTGTGAATCTATCGAATATTTAAATACCGTTGAGCCGATCTGCACGCCAAATTTCGATGAGCTTAAAATATGCCGTAATCTCGGTTGCTATAGATGCATTTACGATACGAATTTGATTTATCCGATCGATGATGAATTTGCGTTTGAGTACTTGAACCAATTGAACTTTTCATGTCTTTTTGATGACGGTTCGTTTACCCTGGTTGAGATTAGATCAAATTATCTGAGTCTAGAATACGTTGGAACTAAACGGTTCGTCTTAAAATGTCGACATAAAAATCTGGAAAGTGATGAGACTACTCAATTCGGTGACCACGGGCCAAGCTCCCAGAGAGAATCAAGAGGGAAATCAAAATCAGCTTTCCGCTTACGATGTCTCTTTGAACCCCCAGTGAAAAACGACCAACCATGTTCGGATGTTTCATGATTTAGCATTCCTTTGGCCGTTCCTGTGGACTTTGAACAGTTAGCGAAAACACAGTTGAAATTTCCTTTTTCAGATAAATCCATTAAAAGGAAATTTAACACTCCTAAGGAGATTAAATTAAATGCGTGCTATTTATGTATGTAATTATTTTTATCAGTTTTAGACATAAATGCATGTATAATATATTTTGTTGAAAGACTTTTGACCAGTATTGTGTATCAAATTGTTTTGATAAATGGCCAAAAAGAAGTACTTTCATATTATACAGATTCATTGAAACATTCGTATCGTTGGTCCGTATCTGTATACAGCATGTAATTGTTGCATTGATTTCTTTCTTCCTGGTATCGCCGATCAATTTTACTCCACCACACAAATCGCTATCATAACAGCCACCTGCTTTTCTTCTTTGAAGCTTCTATTGGATTTGATTGGATTGATACAATACTGACATGGATAAGGTTTTTGCTAGTCCGGTGCCTTTTCATGATCCATTTTAATATGTCTATTGAGCTTCTTTTGTTCTACAAAGGCCTTCTTGCAAAACTTGTTGTGACATTGGACCATTTTCATTCTTGGTTTGATCAGTTTCGGAAGATTTTCGGTCTTCCTCCCTACGATACTCCTTTTGCGGATTAAATGATCGAGCCTGTATCACATTCGGAGTTGAGCACCATCTGCTAACAGGCTCATAACAGAGTCAAAAGAGGCGGTCTCTCCGAACAGCCATTCCGCATCGATCTGTAGGCATTCTTCGAGTGTCAGTTTACTTCTTCCCGGAATCTTTCTATTGTATTTCATTGTGCTTTTCAGAATTCTTTGCACACATAGCTAACCTTCTCCTGTTGAAGAGGGAATGTGGAACAAAAGCCGTTTTAACCGTTAAGTAATTTAGTTAACACTGTATTGTGTTGTAAAAAATAGCAATTATTGGGTATACACGCTTTTAAAATAAAATTTTTCATTAAATTCTAGAGTTTAACCCCTTATGTAGAATTAAGAAGATTTGTGACATACTTTATTATATTCACTGACAAAAAGTCCAGATGATTATGAGACAACAATATTTATAATATCTGACTCGGAACAAAATAATATTCATATAATCACTACAAATTCATTTACCAGAAATAATTCACATAGTTCTAAAGATTTAAAATCCTTGTCTGTTGAATAAATAGACGACGGGGATATTCTTTAAGCTTCTCCATAAAATATTAATGGTGTCTTAATCGAATTTTCAAAACTCTTTCACTGAATTTTTTGACAGTTACTGAACAATTAAGACACCATTCAAAACTGGAAAAATAAGCAGAATCAAGAATAATTAAATTTAATGTTTCTAATTCAATAATTAATTTGTCAAAATATCATTTAAAAGAAAAAGAAACAGAAATTCTTAAATATGGACCTAATCATGGAATCAAGTCTCAATTCAATGAACGGAAAATAAAAGCCAAAATTGAGTCAGTTTATCAGGATTACATAAAATGTTAATAAAAATGAACATTTAGATGTTTTAATTTTCAAAGTATATTCATTATTTTACAATGTAAAAAACAAATATTTTTATAAATTTGGGTTTTTAAAAAATTTTTAAATCTATAAAAAAATTTTTTCTTTAACATATATAGTTATTATATTTATTATTATTTTATATTATCCAATTTCTGTGTTTGTATACAGATGATTCAATTGGTTTTTAATGTTTAATATTGTTTTTCTCAATGGACGATTCCCATGATGATGTTCTGTCAAGAAAGAAATATTTAGTGAATTTAAATGATTTAAATGGTTGTTTTGATGATACTATTAACATGATACATACATACATACACACACACACACACATATATATATATATATATATATATATATATATATATATATACTAATAAATCTCTATATAATTATTATTAAATATTCCCTCTATATTTTTTAATAATTCTCTATATATTTATTAATATCCTTGTAAAACAAAATATTATTTTATTTTTTTAATAAACAGATATATGTATATATTTATCCCCATGAAATTATCATCACATATGTTTGATGAGCTTAAAAGTAGATTAGAAAAATGGATATGATACAAACTATTTAAATAATTTAATCAAAATAAAATTAACCCAGTTGATTTAAAATTAATAATATTAGTTCATACCAGAAAGAATGAGACTTTTGAAATGTCAATATCATTTTTAACGAGCAATGTAAAAAAACAAAAATCATGTTTCTCCAGTTGAGTGGAAACACATGTCGACTAAACTTTTTCTCCATATTAACAAGAAAAGTGACATAACGCTCGCTATTCATGCTTTCTCTCTCCTGCAGCAGTTCGCAATGATATTTTCCAGTGAAGGACACTGCGATGACAGGCATGATTTTTCTGTCAAACTGGCTACGCTTCACGACATGAATGGGTTCACTGTGATCACCATCAGGGGAGCCCCAGCCACGGTTGCTTCTTTTCTTTCCAACAGTTCTCATGTAAAACCACTTCTCATCTACCATCACAATATGTTCATGTTGGTGTTTGCTTTTCAAAATTTTCAACCATTCCTTTGCAGCAGTGAGATGATTAACCTTTTGATCATTTGAAAATGTATGAGGAACCCACTTACAGGCAACAGACCGACAGCCCAAATGGTCACTCACAATACGCTGAATGGTTACATGGCTGAGGGATGTCTCATCTTCAATTTCGTCAATGGTCACTGCACCATTGGCGTTAATAATTCCAGAGACCAACAGAATGTTTTCAGGGTTTGTTTTTGTTGATTTTCTCCCGCCGTTTTCCCAAGTAAAAGAAGTCTTGCCATTGTCAAATTCAGCTATCCACCGATACACTGTAGATTCTCCAACACTGTCAGCACCATGAACAGAGATAATTTCCTGATAAATTTCACTTCACGTTATGCCGAGTGAATAACGGGAGAAGGTATAGAAACGAAGATTTTTTAGATTTTCCGCCATCATACAGACAAATAAATTAACCAATATTCAAACAAGTATTCAATAAATATTTTCTGTCAATATTTTTAACTATTACATATTTTTACTCTTTATATGTTACTATATACTGCGCAAGTAATTTCCGCCTTTACAGATCACAAACATAGAAATATAACATCATTCTCACTCTTTTTGGTACGAACCAATATAACCGAAAATATTCCAAAAATGAAAAAAATAAGGATATTGAAACAATAAATTTAAATTACCTTTTTATAAAGGCGAATAGGACTTGAAGAAAGTTTAAGAAAGAGACTCAGTGTATGTTTTAATTTGTTGTTAATTTTTAAAACTAATAAGTTACCTAGATACTAGTCATATAAATAAGCAACTCCCTTGGGTGTTCAAGCTAATATAGTATATCATTGAAGAAACGAATTGAGACAAGTTTATGCCTGTAAGCAACAGCTATTAGTATGGTTCAATGCGGTTTGTTTATATGGAAGGTTAAACATGTTCTTGAATATTTCTCAAATCATAGGAAGAAGAAAATCGTATACGAAGGCCAAACTCAATTGACGATATTTAAATCCTTTACATAGAATATGTTAAAATGGAACCCTCTCACTTATGAATTTTTCTAGATCGCATCTCGTCATAAATAATATTTTTAGCACTAGATTTACGATGGTTGATTATATACCTATTTTTACTGAAGTGAGCCAACTTGAATAATGCAACAACCGATCTTATAGCCGTAGAAATATGTAAACCACATTCAAATACGAGAAATGACGGAATCTGAAGAGTGGAGTAACCTATATTTCATTACGTAATTAAAATCAATCATATGTATTTAAAAAAATAATATTTCAGTTTTATATTTATTTAGCAATATAATTTTAAATGAGTCTAATTGGCTCAGTCCGTAACTCTAGTGTTAAGAAGTAATATTACCAAGATTATCTTTTGTAATCATTCTGTTAATTTATAACGTAAATATTTTAAATTCTCTCGAAATATGTTAAAAAAATAAGCAATTAAAAATTAAATTAAATCAAAATAATCATTATTTTTTTTAAAAAAAGAATAATAATAAAAACATTAAAATTGCAAACGATTGTTAACGATAATAACGAATAATTAAATAAGTCCAATGAATAATAATGATAATAATAAGATAAAATAACAAACAATTTTTTTAAATAAAAAAGAGACTCATTGTTGTATTCGTTATCGGTTACTGACGGAATACGATCGAAACGGAATTAAAAGTTAATTGTTCGAATTAACAGTTCGCTCGAGTACTGATTGTATTCGTGTTCAATTGACGAAATAACACAAAACCACGTCAGGTGACGCTTGATTGCGCAATCAATCGAACATTGATTTATGTGTCATCCATCACGACACTCGGTTTGCACTTGTCATCACCCGCGGCAAAGATGGTGAGAAAATTACGTTTCTTCAGACATTTTAACAATAAATTTTTCTTATTCGGACGAAACTTGATCGAAGAATGCGTCCGACCGTATTTAAGTTGGTGGAATTGAATTTATTTAATAACACGTTGTGTACCAAGCACTGTTCGGTGACATGTCACACATATTTTGGGGAGATTTCTTGTGGAAGTTGCTTCAGACATTATATTTTTAAGTAATTATAAAATTTTATCTTAATTGCAGTCATGAGTTATTGAGAATCATAAAACCCGTAATATTGTTGCAATGGTTTCATCACACATATTTGATGACGATACTGAGGAGCTATGACGACCTACACCTCAGTCAATCAGCGAAGTAGCTGTCCCATACAGCTTGCAGTGATCACCGAAGAGGCGACCGATGGTTCTGAAGCCAAGCTTAGCCAAAAAAATCTATCTGGGCAAATAAAAAAACTCTTTTTTTATAATAAATTTTTCGTAAAAAAATTGATTTTAATTTTCTCTTCCCTAAAAATTATTGTTAATTAAGTCTGAAGATGTTTGTGAAAATCCATTGAAATTATCCTAATGAGACAATAAAATTTAGTTTTTTGAACGTCGTTATTTATTATTATAAAAGTTTGCCATTATTTTTTAAATTTCTATAAATTGTTTATTTTTTTTATTTCTTCTATTTTGGTGATTTTGACTTGAAAGTATTCGATTTTAATACAAATATATTATTAATTTTTTTGTAATTTAAAATATTTTTTAAGTATTATTATTAATAATTTTCTATCTCTATTATCTCTAAAATTTGTATTTGTTGTATGTGATAAAAAAATGCCTTTGTAAAAATTCTGTGTATTTTTAATTTTTTTTTGAAATTTTGAAAACTTTCAAATTAAATTAAAGAATAAATTTTGATTTTGATTTATTAATTTCGTAAAATAAGAGAATTTATCCATTTTTTCTTAGTACAAAAAGGCATAATTTGTTTACTAATGTTACTTAATGATGATTATCTTTTACAGGTCAAATTATTTTCGTGTCATGTCGTCATTTACTATTACGCAATAAGACCAACATCCTTAAAAGTTAATTATGTTGGCTCATTTCCTGCATGTGTATCACTGATTTGTAATGTAGATAAGGGATTTAATAAGTACATTAATAATTTAATCATAAAAACTTTCCTTTACAATATTATCAAATTGTGATGAATTAATCTCATTTTCGTTATTTTTTTCAAATTATTTGAGTGTTTTCAATGAACTTGAAAGAGTGTATTTTATACTGGAAATAAAGCTCTAAAACGAACAAAACAAAGTTGCGACAAACTTAATAAGTATAACTTCTCAATCATTAAAGCACTTTGCATGATCGCACACAGGAAATAGGTGCGTGCACACATTAGCACACATTTGAGGTATTAAATACAATTACAAAGAAAACTACTTAATCAAGCTTAAAAATACATTTGATTGGGTAAAGTTTCGTAAAAAACTATACTATAAAGTTAATAGATACTCTAATAACCGTAGACATTCAGACAAATTGTAAAAAGATAGACATGGAAAATTCAACAGATTCTAAATTATTCAAATTTAATTTTTCAACTCTTCAAACCAAAGGAGCGCCATTCAACAATTCGAATGTGCTTCAGTCCATTTTACTGAACCAGTATCAATCGATTCTCCCGAATTTCGTCAACCACACAACACAAGATACGGCGCTCGACGCTGCTCGCATGAGCAATATTTTCTCTTCTCAGCAAATTAATTCAAACATTAATCAATTAGACATTTTGAAAGTATTAGAAACGTATAAAAATATGTTACCTAAGGCTAACCCATCACTTGAACCACTCCATTCCATGAAAACAGGATTTTTTCATTCTCTTCCACAACTACCGATACCATTTCCTTTACCGCATATTAGACAGGGTTCCGGAAATGTTTTAGAAACAAAAAGTCATAATATTTCAGAACTGATTATACCAAAACCAAACAACCGATTGCTAAAACGACACTACGACGAAATTAAGGAAGAAAAGATAGTAGAATCAGAAATGGATAAAACGGTCGAAACAGCTGCGGATATCGAAGCGCCATATGGACGTAGTAAAAGTGGAAAACCATTAAAAAGTAATTATTTAATTTTTAAATTAAACATTTGAGGCTGGACGACTGAAATACTTTGATTTTTCTGATTAATTATATTACGCTTAGATATTGTCTTAATTTCAGTGTCACAATTAACCCTTCATTTCATGACGTAGCAAATTTGTTACATAGCCAAATGAGTCATATTAAGGTTCTTAGATATGAAATAGTGAACCGTTTTTAACGTGGATTATTTACTGAAAATCGTGACTATTTATCTGGTTCAGAAATGCTCACTAATATATTTGGTAAATCAGTTATTCGCTTAAAGTTGTTATCTATTAAATGTATTTTGAAGTAAATTTTAAAATAAAATCATGAAATGAATGGTTAACTTTCTGTGGCGAAAGATAAACAGAAAATTCGACAAATTTTAATTGATTATTGATCAAATATTTAATCAATAAAAAATTTTCGATTTATTTAACTTTAGAATATGATTTTGACGCTGAAACCATGAACTTGTGTAAGCATTTTAACCGTTTTAGTACGGCGAAACGCTATTGCGCTTTTCGCATATATATATATATATATATATATATATATATATATATATATATAT
>MQRK01254177.1:6484-21237 GCA_001938485.1 Girardia tigrina
ATATATATATATATATACATATACTTGATTATATATATAATCAAATTTGAAATTATTAAAAGTATATTTTTGGAAAAATTTATTAGTATAAATTTTTTTTAATTAATTAAAATATTAATACCTTAAAATAAATATTTTTAGTGTTTTAAGTTATCTATCCAATCAGAATTTTGAAAGATATTCTGTGTTTGATACGTACTCCTTTTTTGTTCCATTTTACTAATTTTATAAATCTGCTCTATCAACGGATGATCCACCTCATTATGTTCTGATAAGATAATATATGTATAATACACATATCTAAAATATATACATTGTGTATATACATGATGTTCAGAACATTTTTGACAAATAAAACGATCAAATTTCATCTTATTTTATTGAAAAAAATCACATTATATAATATATCAATATTAATAAATTAAACTACATAAATATAACTGTAAAATACAAACATATCACTCAAATAAAATTCCTTCCATCTCCAGAAACATACAGATTCATAAAGGGAAATCGTGTATTGCTTTTCTAAACAGGCTCTGAGGAATAAGCATTAATTCATTTTGAATTCTTTTCTGGAAGAGAAATCGCGCTTGAAAATATCCGCCCTGTCGGGTCGTAAACCTTGCTTAGAAGATAAAACCAGAACCAGGAGTCATAAACTGTAAGGTCAGGACTTCTGGGAAGCCATTCCACTGCCTCTCGTCTACCATACCATTGTCCCGGGAGTTTTGATCCAAAATCGCCATATCATTAATACTGAAGTGAATTGAAGAACCATCTTGCTGGAATATCCATTGTATTCCAGACGCTGTTGTGAAATGTAGAATCAGTTTGTCATTAAGGATAGAGCAATACCTCTGACTGTTCATCGTTTCAGTGATACGTCAAAATCAACAATTCCAATCTAGTACATGAACACATAGTAAAAGTTGAGTTTTACCTGCCTTACCGATTTGCATCCCAGGATTGTCGATTGCCCAATAATGAATATTGTGTTGATTAGTTTTGCAATGCGAAGATGCATTAGTCCGAGAACTTGATTTTTCTCACAAAGGCAAGATCTTGTTTCATTCTGTCTTCAAGAAAATCGCGAAATTGAACTCTTCAATCAGTACCACTTTCATTAACATGCTGAAAACTAATTGGTTTTTATGGATGGAATTTTTCTGCTTTTAAAATAATTTGCGTTGACCAAACTGATAAATTCATTTCTTCTGCAATTACTTTCCATGATGTGGGATTTACATGCACAGCAGCACATACATTTTGTCGCCATTAGAAGCTGTTCTGGGTCTTCCAGTTCTTGGTCGATCTGTGACTAAAGATCCGTTTCAAGACACTTAGCTTTCTAGTATTTTACCGTTGATACCGTCGGAGCATCTTTTCTATACTACTCTTTAAACAATGTTCTGCTCTTCTCACAGTCATTATAGATAACTGCCCATGATATAAGATAAACCTTTTCTTCAATGTTCATAGATTGATTAATCTAGGCAATAATTTTAAAAAATGAGCATATAGCAATCTAATAAGATAAAGTAATCAAGTTTAAATTTCAAAACAACTCTCTCAAAATTTCAAACTGACGACTAATCATAGATAGCGGAGTATTTCAAACATAGAAAAATAAATTAACGCATGTAGCTATTTAACACGCTTCAATAATGATCGTGATAATAATAATGTGATTTTTGTCAATAAAATGCAATGAAATTTGATCGTTTTTAGTTAAATGTAGAACTCCAAAGACTTTCTGAATTTTTTGTATGTATATATATTCAAATAATAAGTGGAAGACGATTTTTGTTCTGAATATAAATAGCTTAAAAATTAACTTTAATGATAAAATAAATAAGATACTGTGAATAAAACTCTGTTTAAAATAGTAATAATTACTGATTTTTAGTAGTTCAGATAGAAACAAATTGTATTTTATAAATAAATAATTACTAACAAATTGATCTTTTTCGATATGTTCACCGGATAATTGTTCAATGGCGGTGTTTCTATGCTTCTTTCCGTTTAAATGACTCTGTAGTAAGAGATCAGAATCGATCTACAAAAGATGGATAAATATATGATCAAAGTATTGCTATGGCTCATTTACCATAATATTGCACACATTGCACCATTTTTTATTGACATAAGGTTCGATCGGAGGGGCATCAGCAGTTTCCTCCAGAGAATATTTAGCAATACTCATTTCAAACGCCTTTCTACTAATTTCAGCCAACTGTTCTTGATGACGGCGTTCTGAATCTTCGTGCTACACAGTGAAGACAGAGTATTTATTTAATCATCTTTCTTTATATGATAATGTGAAGAAATGTGTAAAGAGTAAATTCGATAATCGTTCCTAACTTCAACAAATTAATTTACTATATTTTTCATTACAAATACTTATTGTTTACAAAAATTAGAATAAAATAAAATCAAAAAAATTATTATTATTAGGTTGTCCTAAAAGTTCCCGGTCAATAATGAAAATACATTTTTTTCAAATTTCTTTTTGGCATTATTTATTTGATATTGATATATATCGATTTATTTATAGCATTATATGGACTACGATATTACAAAGCTTGTAATCCGTATGTTGCTGCGTCACTGTTGGAAGAAAGGCTTGACAACACGAGATGCTGCGAAGACAATTTGCAAAGTTGAAGGTACACAAACGGTCGGAAAAAGTACGGTAATTGATTGGTTGTTTACGTTTCAATAAAGGCAACTTTGACTTGAATGACAATCCTCGTTCTGGACGACCAACAAAATTGGATAAGGATGACTTGCAAGCAGAGTTGGTCATTATTAAGAACTCCAATTTTTGTTTTCAAACTTTTATTCTCATTACAATCAGAATTGTCTTTTGGACAATTCTCAGTAAAACTCTCGTCATTCGACATCGTTCTAAATTGATAATTTTTTGTTAATGTTTGTTAATAAACAATTATTCGAACAAATTTTTCATTATTTTCTGATTTTATTTTTAAAATTCAAATTTTGTAGTTTTAGTATTAATTTTTATTTACATATTAATTTTATTTAAAAATTATTTTATGTAAAGAAAGAACATTTATTTAATTCAAAACTTAGTTAAAACTATTTATTTTATTTAAATTTTAATGTGAAGATTTGAAAAGATTAATTATTTTTAATGTTTTTAAATATCTTATGCTGTACCTTTTAAATATAAATTATACTCGAATAATTATTTATTGTGAACATCTAAAATATCAATTTTCCATCTGGGAGGGAGAAACACATTTCCAAATACCAAACTCAACATACAAAATTCAACAAACCAATTTCAACATACCAAATTTAAAATATTCCTCACAGTCATGAAGCCTTCGTTAAGCACTCGCGATTCGGCATTTAAGCTTGGAGTTGGCAAGTCAACCATACATTGGCATTTGAAGCAGCTCGACTTTGTGCACAAGAAACCACGTCAAGATCCACACGAACTCACCAAAGCACAGGTCGATAAAACAGTTTAAATTTGCCGACAACTGCTGCAGAATCCACGAGATGATCGCTTTTGGAAACAAATTGTGACGTCGGACGAGTAGTGGGTCTACTTGGTCAACCACAACCGAGACAAGCGATAGGTTCCACCGAGTCAAGCAACGCCGTCAGTTTCAAAACAAGATCGATTTGGTTTGAAAATCATGTTGTACGTCTGGTGGAACTTTGAGGGAGTCGTGCACTTTGAGTTGGTTCAGAACGGCCAGGCCATCAATGGAGAGCTCTATTGTCAACAGCTGTACCGTGTCTAAGAAGAGCTCAAGGAGTACCCTGCCTTAATCAACCGAAAACGTGTACTGCTTCAGTAAGTTGAACAAGAATGTCAAAAGTTCGTCAATTCGAAGCAGTCGGAATGGTACTTTGACCAGATCCGAAAGCTTGCAGACCGTTGGCAGAAAGTAGTTGAAAACGATGGACTGTACTTTGAAGATTAATTGCTATTTATTTAAAATAAATTCTTGCACAAAAAATTGTATTTTTCATTCTTGACCGGGAACTTTTAGGACAACCTAATAGTTCTCTAGAAGGCAACGCAACACATATTTGTCGAAGGAAATTGGTTTGATAGCTTTAAAGGTTTTTAGAAAATAAACATTATCATTATTGATTTAAGAAATATTTACAACTCATTTAACATTTAATCTGTAGTGATACACATAAATGCCATAGATGTTCTAAATGATGTGATATACATGGATTTATGATATTTCTGTGAGGGAAAGCGTTTATTAGCATGCAAAACATACGTTACCTTATACAACTTTTAATAAAAAAAACGAATCAATAAACCTTTTTGGAAATTTTTTCTTTCAATTGTTGAATTTGCGTTTTTTGTTGTTGTTCCATTACAATTTTCTTTTGTTCTCTTTCGGCTTCTTTCGCTCTAACTGCCATTAGCCTTTGTCTTTCTTTGTGTTCTGCTTTAAAAGCTAACTCTTCTTCTCGAGTTTTCCAGCGTAATTGTAAACCATTAATCCATGCTTGACGTGTAGATTCGAGAGCTTTTCTACGAATCTAAATGTGGAAACTGTCGACAAACTTTGTAAAATTTTATTTGAAAACCTCTGCAGCAACTTCTCTTTCCGCTTTTTCTTCCATTCGTTTCCTTCTTTCTTCTTGGCGTTCAAGAAGTCTAGCCTCACTCTCTTGATGTTTAGTTAAAATTGTATGCTGTTTTTGAGCGGCCTCAAGAGACTAGACAACATATCGATATAATAATTTTATATAAAATTTTTACTTGAATAAATGCAATTTCTTTTCCTTTCATTTCCTCGTCGTGAGCCTTTTTAACTCGTTCATCAAGTTGTTGTTGTCTTTTCGTTAAAGCCTTTTTCAATCTCTGTTCCATCCATATTTTTTTCTCGTCTAACAATCCAGATTTATGAAGTCTGACCTCTTCAACCTGAAATTTGTGGTAATTTATTTAAATAAAACACATTGTGTTCTTTAAAATTTAAATGACTATTGTTATACCTTTTTGGTTAACTCACGAACTTTCTCAGTTCTATCTAGAAGTAACTTTTCACGAAGTTCTTTAGCTTTGGCTTGTTTTTTCTCTAATTGTTGAATGGAATTTATAGACCTTTATAAATAAATAAATAAATAAATTCTGTACTGTACTGCGATAATTTAATAAAAGTAACAGATTTTTAGTTGAAATATTAAAATAATGATTATGTAAATCTAGAATGTCTATATTACTATTTAAATAAAAGGTATTATTTTAAAATATTTTTTGGCAAAAAAACAAAAAGGAAATGATGTAAAATCTCTAAATTGAAATAATTTAAACCAGCTTCGGTCATCAATTATGAAGCATTACTTGATCAAAAATATTAAATAACTCCGATTTCGCTAACAATACTTAGTATAGTATTAACAAATGTTATGATATTCTTAATAAGTTGTATACTTATGTGGGTAAGATATGTATTCTATTAAAAATAATGTACAAATTGGCTTATAATTTTGACAAAGTAAAAGTTCAAACTAGAAATGCCTGTATAATCAGAAAATTAACCCATTTTAATATTACTATTAGGGTTAGTGTAAATTTTCGATTCGCTGAATAAGTGAATGTTTTAATTTAATTTTGCAAAAATTAAATAATAAAAACAGAGTTTAAAATCAAAAAATTTTAAAGTTGATATATTTCAGTTGGCTGTTTTAAAATAAAAATTTTAAAAGAAATAAATACAACAAATAAAAGTTTTTGCGTAAATTTATATTTCAAGCTGCTACAAAGTTTTTTTTACGAAATAAAATAGTTTTCTACAAATTAATTTTTAAATTAGATGTTATATAAATGTAAAAAATTAGTTTTATTGTGTTAAAAATATTTTTTTTAAAAATACAGAATAATAAATATTTTTAAAATTTTATAAGTTGATTGAATCTTATTTAAATGAAATAAATTAATTTTATAGGTAATAAAATTTTTAAAAACATTCTAAAAATAATAAAAAAGTTACAATTAAAAAGAAAATTTCAAAAATGTGTTATTGAATTGTTAGCAATTTTAAATTTTGTTTTCAAATTTTCAATTTCGAATTCAATGCAAAAACCAAAACTCAATTCACCTTTTAAAAATTTTATTATTATTTCAATTACAAATTATTACAATTGATGCAGTAAAACAATACTGCAATTTTTTAAATATATATATATATATTTTTAGAGAAAAATTTAGAATTTATTTAATAATAAGTTTTAACTTTTTTTACGATTTATCAAATTTCAAAACAAAATGTCAGATAATGATAAAAACTGAGATTTTTATACACACAAATGTTTATAATTAATTGATTCGCTAATTTGAATCTTCCATCTAATATAATAAATTATTTTTAAAGTTTTTACAGATTCATTGGATTTTATTTAATGGAATAAATTAATTTTATTTGTCTTATAATTTTTAAAAATGCATTTTAAAAATAATAAAAATTTGAAATAGAAAATAAGTTATAGAATATAATAAATTGTTTTGAAAGGAAAATAAAATTTGAGGCGAGTTGAAAATTTTAATTAACGAAAATTTGTTTGAAAATTGGGAGTTATCATATTAATAAATTTTGGTGTTAAAATGAATTCTGATATTGATTTTGCAACCACTTCTCACATGGTGACTACACCATGGGTTAATTTTCTGAAAAATGGTTAATTTAACCCATTTTAAAAGAATTTTTGCTTTCTCGTGTTCACTTTCAATAGGCAATGGACGAAAATTTTAATTGTTTCATTTTCATGAAACTTGGATTTCATGATGAAGCCGACGAACCATTATTTATTTCCAGATTACTAATCTTTTTCTGCCTATCCTCATCAACTTCACAATTCGTAGTTTTATTAGGTTGTCTTTAGATCCATTTGCATTTGATCCAAAAAGTTTCATTATCCCTAATTCCATTTGGCTTTATCAATATTCTTATTTGGTTAATATTCTTATTATTGATATTATTTTAACATAGTTTTATTGATAAATACTGTGAAAATGTTATATGATCTTCTAATATTTAATTCACGATAATCATTATTTATCAAATAAACGGCATATGAAACTTAAAATTAATATATAAATGTTAAAAATACCTTTTTCTAGAAGGAGCTGATAATTTCTGGTGCATTTCGACACAACGACCAGGGGTTCGTAACTTTGAGTATGAATCTTGCAATTCATCATTATCTGAATAATAAACTTCAACATTTTAAGTTACATGACAAAAACAATCAGCTATAAATATCTTTAAACAACATAATAATTCATCAGAAATTAATAGAGTTTTTAGTTATAAACAGTTATTATTATTTAAACAGTTCGTTAAAGTTAATGTAAATGCACTTTTTTTATGAGAAATTTTTTTTACGAATTTAATTTGGAAATAAATTTCGTGAGAAACACTTAAATTCATCTGACATATTCGATTGAACAATACATCCAAATGACTGGAGCATTGATACTTGGCCTCTTTATCCTGCTACATGTGGACCTTAATATTAGAGTTCATTTAAGAAGGGGAGATTTTATACAGAATAGAGAGGAAAATCAATCAAGTGTTAAAGAAATTGTAAATGACATTTTTAAATTAAGTCAAAAATATAATTTAAACACAGTGTTTATTGCAAGGGATACATCAAATTATGAAAAAGAAACGATATAATCAAGAGCCGTTTTTTTTAATTGTTGACGTCATATTTTCAAACTGTTAAAAAATTACATATTGGTCAAGTATATGTAATCGATCAGTGGATTGCATCTCATGGAAGAGCTTTCATAGGAACATTCCAAAGTAAAAAATGAATTATAGTTGTCTTTATAGTTAAAATAATTAATCCCATAGTAATGTGGGATAATTAAAAATTGAAAATAAACAATCAATAAAAAAAATAATAAATATGAATTTACAATTCAAAGAAAATAATTAATCTTGACAACTGACGAAATATTATAATGACAAGATATTATCATCACACCAAACCGATACCAACAGTTTTATTTATAAAGAAATCCTTCTTCCAATCCCAACGTTTATTCCACAAAAGATCCCTTATCCAACCTTCTCACAAGTATCAATAAAAGAAACCATTTATTTATTGTCATACACTAATTCATCAAACTACCATCCGAAATTATTATCAATTACGAAGGATTCGTCAAAGTAACGGTATTAACAATTGGTTATTGTATTGTTTGTGTTATCGTATTAATTAAAAAGTCGTTAACAATTAGTTCTGATTTTTTTTTCATTGCATTTGCATACAACTAGGCTCATTTTTAATTAGCCTAGTTACCTCACCGCCTAAGTATTACATTTGTAATAACAGCAGCGAATTTGTTATGCGTCTGTAGATCCAACAAATTCGTTGCTTCTTCAGTTAATTATTAATTTCCATAAATTTTATTAAATATTTCTCACAATACTTTCAAAAATTATACTTACATTACAATCTTTATAAAAAATAATTAAATTATTTCAAACATGAATTTTTTTTATTTTTTAAAGATTTCATATTTAATTAATTAATTTAATTAAAAAAAATCAATTAAAAATTCTCTATATATATATATATCTTCTATAAATTCTTTCAAAAAAAATTGAAAAAAATTCTGCGCCAAAAAAACGGCACCAAAAAGATAGGTTCCCAATTTTATTAAATAAAAAAATCCGGCGCCAAAAAGTCGCGCACTTAAAAATAGTTAATTGTTAGAAATTTTAGTATTATGAACTCTCTTATTGATCAAAAACCTAACATTTTTCACCATTTAATTTTGAGTATTTTAAATTAAATACCCATATATTTTGCAATTTAAATAAATTTTATACGCAATAATATTCGTCCCATTTATTTGTCATAGATGTACTCAACAACTTATAAATGATTTATG
Source organism: Girardia tigrina (assembly GCA_001938485.1). Classification (NCBI taxonomy): domain Eukaryota; kingdom Metazoa; phylum Platyhelminthes; order Tricladida; family Dugesiidae; genus Girardia; species Girardia tigrina. The sequence continues at coordinate 15,396 of MQRK01254177.1, forward strand.
AGTAAATTTAGTATAAATAAATCTTATATTTAGTGCTAAGACATTTTTCGGATGATTTAATTGGTACAATTTTCATCAAAACAAATTTTTAATTCTTAATTATTTTCACATTCTCGGAATACATTCCGAGTTATTTATTTATAATGTATTATAATGTATACATAAAATCAAAACAGACAAAATCAACAATATTTGAACATAAACAATGATTCCAAATAAATAAAATAATTGTTTAACATCACATAAATTAATGTTTAGAATGGTTCCCATCTCTGACACAAGCGACACATTTAGGCTGAGACATATGAATGAAATTATAAGTGTTAGGATTTCTGGCCAATTTGAAATATTTAATATTTAATTTTTCAACATCTAAAAGATATATATATATATCCCTGAGACCTAAAGAGATTTTGTAGATAGGATATTATCTGATGAGAAAGCACCAAACAGGATAAGATCACAGACTTACCACAGTTTGCCATCTCTTGAAACAGCAAGGGCGTTTTTCACATGGCCTTTACTAATAAATTAACTAAAATTAATATTAAATATTGCAAAAACCTTGTACGAACAATCATTCATTAATCGAAATATTGCAGCATTGAAAAATATGCGTTGAACAATGTAATAACCTCACAGAGCACATACCGTTTTTTTTTACTACTTGGTGATTCTAATAGTCATATATTTAGTTACGTTAAAGTGTCTTGTCTTTTTTGTGACATGTAATTTATTTTTGTGTGTTTTGAGATTTTTACAGGTGTGTTCGTATCATGTTTTATTTTTGTCCAAAGCGTTAAAGAAATTGAAGATTCATAAAGTTTTGAAAATGAAGAAGATATAAATTATGAGAAGAAAATATAAAGAAGATATAAAGATAATAATTATTGTATTAAAGAATTATTATAATATTAAAGAAAAATTAATCGATAAAAAAATTCGATTTTGGATTAAAGAAAATAATAATACTTTACTTGCCGAACGACAGATAATTTTATGATAATAATTATAATTTGACAATCCCAGTCATAAAAGACAGTCAATTAGTTTCAACTGAGCTTCAATCCAGTCCCAGACGACGATACTATTGTACTCGAGTCAGTTATCATTAGCATCACCAATATTTATCTACATTGTATTTTTACTGTAAGTTTTTATTGTTTCAATTAAATATATCGCTGTTAATCGATTTGTTCTCGTTTCACACTAAATTAGAATTACATTCATAAGTAAAAATAACGGTATTATCTCTTCATAAAAGCGGGATTAATATTGTTGTTTTTATAAACAACATGGATCATACAAAGAATAGTAAAATAAATATTCTACTCTTTTCACTACCATAGACCAGTTACTTATTGAGCACATCACGTACGTTGAATAAAAATTTAGTTTAATGTCATGGGAAACTACTCATTTATTGAATAATATTATTTCGTAAAATACGCGATGTTTTAATAAGTATTTGAATTAAGGCAGAAAGTAATTTCAGAAACACGTCATTTTAATAAAAGAAAAAAACGAACACATATAGCTTTCATGCAAAACGTAACTTTCATTTCTTTCCATATACCTTTCCTAAAGAGCTATGAAATAGCTCGTTTTAAGAAATTCAGAGGACACTCAGTGAAGAAAGTGTCCATTTGTGTCCTACAACTGACCATCAACTGAAATGCTTATAAATAGCTAAAACTCGATCTATGCCAAATCTGGAAAGTTTAGTTGCTTCAATTGTGAACAGGGAAGCAGCTAGGGTTGTTTCGCAGGAATCATAGTGGTTTGTTACTTTGTTGTCTATTTTATTTTCAAAGATGATGCATTGAGCTTACTGTATTAAACAGAATTGCTTTTGTGATTATCTACAAAGTCCATGTGGGTGATGCTCTTTTGATATCAAAACATGGAAAGTATTATTTCTTGTCTATAGAAAGTCAAAGTCAATATCATCAAAGACAGCTTTTCGCCAGATAATTTCCACTTTATCATCCCATGTATGGTTTCACTTAATTAAATGCCGCGTGGGTTTTATCTTCATAAATGCATTCGAAAACAAAGTCTCTCCAATTTGATACTAGTAAAAAAGCAGGTAAAATCTGGACCTGAGTTTTCTGGTATTTTCAGTGACAACAATTAGGCAATATTTATATCAAATTGGATATCTGTTAAATTTAGGTATCAAAAATTATTTGTAAAGAAACATCAAAGAAAGTGGTGTTTAGGCTTGGCCTAAAATATATTCATAAATCTTCAGAAATTTTGAAATCTGCCATTTTTAGAGATGGGACACTTATCAATTTCAAGTGACTCAATTAAAAAGAGGATTTTAGTTAAGAAAAGGCCCTTGCCTTTTGTCTCATCTCTAAAGATGGCAGATTTCAAAAATTCTGAAGACCAAAAACATTTAGCAATACAATTAAGTATCTTATACAGTGCTCCTCTGTCGATGTTTTATACCAGTAGGCCCTGACAAGATCGGATTCGTGAATTAACGATAAAATACCGACTGGTTTTTAAAAATTCTCGAAGACCGCGTTAAATCTCATAGTACCGATCAGTTTTAGTAAAAATTGGTGTTCATCAAAATAAACTTTGGACTTTAAACTTTAACATTCCATAACTTTCCGAGAAATCTCAGAATATTTTTACAACAAAAACATTACCTTTTGTTATGTTCAACTGCTATAGGAATAAAAATTTTATTCAAATAAATAATATTATCAATGATTCATTAAGCAGCATAATTTTCATTAAATATTGATTATTTCAATCTTTTACAGTACTTAGAAAGTGATGAATAGTGTATTGTTTGGACTTAAAAAGATTAACTTTTACTATTAAAAGTAAAGGGATAATAATTTAATCCTAATGGTAGTGGGTTTTAAGTCATAAACCTGACAGTAAATGGATTATGACAGTTAAAGGAAGACAAAAGGTTACTTAAATCACATTACTATAACTTATACAACAAAATCTAACCTGTATCATCCACAATTTGACTCCAATCACTAGACAATTTATCAATTTTATTTTTAATATCTTCAAGAGGTAGTAGCAATTTGTTAGAAGAAGCGTCACTGGAATGATTACTGAGATGTTGAGAATTATTATCTTTTACATCTAGTTTCATTATAAAATCATATCCATCGTCACTATCGTCAACTAATAAATTGTCTGAATAAGCAACTTTGGAAATTTCAACTGATTCATGCAATTCTTTCTTGGATTCATTTTGTAAAGCAGCTTCTTCTTGCTCAATTTGCTGTCTATATGCCTTTTCTTCTTCCTGGGCCTTGCCAAGCTCATTTTGTAACTCAGTTTCAGCACTCTCAACATCGGCCAACTTTTGATTGAGCTGTCTAATGTTCTGACTCGTTTCATCATCGTCCCCGAATTCATCAGTTGAATTCTCTATTGAAGTATTTGAAGACTGGACGTTTTGTTTCTCACTAGTGCTTTCACTGTTATTATGTTCAGGATTCAAATGTGATATGTTTTCTGAAAGACTTTTATTGTTTAAATTTCTAATGAAAATTTTTTTAGATTTGATTACTGATTTGGAAATACGAATATGAGGTTTTTTGTTAGATGCACTGTGAGACTTTTTGATGACAAATATATTATTATTATCTGAGTTTGAAGGAATTCCACAGGCAGGTCGACCACCTGCTGAAGGATTTAGTTGATGATTAGGAAGAATTTCATTATCAAGAAATTCGAATTCATTTGACATAATGATGGAAGAAAAATATTTTATAACATTACAATTTTTATTTGACAACTCATTTTTATCATTTTGTATTGTATTAACGGATGCTGATAAACGTAGATTACTCTCCGATTTACTCTTGTTACGTTTCAGATATTGATTGTTTCTTTCGTTGTCTCTCGTTAATAAGGACTTGCGGTTTGGACGATCACTGAATGTTTGGTTGGGGTTGAGTTTCTGAGATTGCTTTGAACGTTGACTAATTTTAGATCGGCAAACAGTTTCCCATTCTCCATCACTTTCATTATTATTATCGATAAGCTTTTTATTGTCGTTCGATTTTACTCGTGGTTTTAACATTTGGACAATTTGTAATTTATTATTTCTAAGTTGATTCACTTTTTGCATATGTTTTGGATGTTTTCTATATTTAATTGCCGAACCGTTTTCAAAAACTTTACTAGAGGAAATATCTTTTGCATCTCTTTTTGGTACTACTGGTTGACTTTTAACTTTATCGGCCCATGTACAAATAACAGATTCGGTAATGGTTTGAGACGGACTACTCAGCTTACAACATAGATTATTATTTGCATAATCATCCACTATTTCGATATCAGCCGACAATCTAGCTTCTTTAAATGATGATTGGAGATCAGTTTGAGACATTGTCTACAATATACAAAGACCGTTTCATTTTAACATTTAGATAATAATTCAATGAATAATAAATTCTAAATGTAATTACTGTCAATATTTTTTTAAAACGAGAAATTGTCAAAAGAACGAAATATTCGAAAATGAAGAGAATTGAGTTAATGTTAGAAAAAAGATCTTTTTTCAGAATATTTACGATTAAATCTGCAAAATACTTTTCTGAAGTATTTGTGGGAAAATGTTAGTTGCAATGTCGCTAAATTGAGTTTGCGAGATTAAAGTAAAAGATGAAATGTTGGATTTAAAACAATAACTATCATATTTACATAGATAAAAGTTCAAAAAAAACATTACAAGAACAATAAGTTATGCACTAGCCAAATTTATTTTCCATTTAATAAATCAAAAACACTCTTTAATATTCATTAACATTTCCTGTAACCAAAGAAATACTTCTAAGTAGTTCCTTCTTATTAGAAGCTCTTGATCTCAATTAGTCCAAATTTGATTTAGCAGTACCAAACAGGTTTCCGATATTTATATAATGGAGAATAAGGTTGTAAGTATAGACATTCAAGCTTATATGAATTAAATAAATGTTTAACTACTTTGATATGATGGAACCGTACGTTTCCCAGATTTATTAGAGGAGATTCAAGCCATGCAATGAAAGCTGTGTAGAATTTACTAATTCTTGAATTGTCTTCGTAATCGTTGAATGTTCAAGATTGGTTAGAAAAGCAAGTAACTTTGGTAACTTCTACTTGTACATCATCTACTTATTCAAAACTTTCTTCGTTTAAACCTATTCTGTTTTTTACTAGTCATTTGTTCTATCGTAAGATTGAGAGTTTTCTTTTATTTTACCATTTAATATAATATGTAATTATTTCCACATTAATTCCAATGGATTCATTAATGAAATCTTGAGATTAGTTCAATGAAACCTAATGATAATTTAATCACCCGTAATGAATTTTTGAGGAAGTACCATAAATTTTAAAAACAAGGTTATCTCGAATAAGAATTCAAAAATTTAAAATTTATTAAATGAAAATAATATTTTCAGAAAAATAATTGCATTTAATATTTTCTTTAATATTTAAAATTTCATTTTAACTTTCATTTTTTCCGGTAATTATGAATAATTTCAATTGAATATTTCAATACAGCAATTTCACTAAATGATAGAAATAAAGATAAATAATCAAAAAGTCCATAGATTTGATAAAATTCCGAATTAAAAAAATTAATAATGTTCGCATGGGCTCATCAATAATTATCTTACCGAAGATGATTGTCCCGAATGAGAATGGGCCCGTTTTGTTTTCTCAAGAACCTGTCTCATTATAGGTTTACCAGGGGAGATTTTCCGTTCGTCCCATGCTATGAAAACTGGTCTGAAAACAATCTTACTTTTAGATTGATAAGTTTTTATTTGTATACAATAGCATATTTTATAAAAATATAAAATAT
>MQRK01254179.1:0-13549 GCA_001938485.1 Girardia tigrina
CGCGACCGTTGCTATGGTAATCGGGTCGGTTGCCATGGTAACCACGATAACCCATATCGTTGCCATGGCTACGGCCAGGGGGGGGGTGGGACCGAATGCCCATTTTCCCCCTACTCACAGCGGTGAAATATGTGTACAACTTAGATGAGTAGAACAAGACCATTTTTAGTACATGTTCCAATGGGAAGCAAAAGAGGTTTAGAATATCGATTTTATTCGGAAAATCAAATGAAAAGAATGGATACATAGTGCTTCATTTCAATTAAGGTTTTATTGTCATTTAAGCGTGATAATTTAAAGTAATAATAATTAAAAACATCAATTATTATTATATTTCTAGTAACCTTTCTAGAAAATATTGATTTTGACAATTCTTTGAGTATTTTCAATTGTACAGGCGAATTGATTCCATACGAGAATTTGAACTACCTTTCTTAATGTGAATGCGATTTTTATTGGTGGTAATTTTGTCAGAATCCTTATCATTATCCTTTTTTGAGACGCAAAAGAGGATTTACCACTGAAAAGATTTTTTTTGATTTTATAATATCTCAATTTTATGGTTTTGATATATTCCATTCGGGTAGAGATATCGTGCTCTTTCTCACGTTTTTTATTATTTTTTGTTTTTGATGCTGAATGAGTCGCCCGTCATCGTCGTTCGATATCTTAGAGAGAATATTACTACAAAGGTTATTTTTTATTTTGAATCTTAAGCTGAAATCAATATTTTTAGGTGAAACCCATTAGTCAAGGTTTTGATGACGGATTTCGATATTCATTATTGCATACAAAGTGTCATCCTTTCATTTTACGATATAATTCTCATTTATGACGATTCCACTAATCGTTTTCATTAATTTTTAACAAACAAATATCACATCAAATACAATTTCGTATTCATTGCGGAACAAAAATTTATTTTACAACATTAAAACAACAATAACCCAAAAATAGTTCAAAATCGAATTGTAATTATTTCTCAGTCAATTTTATTTCGACATTTAAACGAAAAAATTTGCTTTCTTAATCTGAAATTCTATAGAATCTTTTCTATATGAATAATTAATTATGTATATATACATCACTAGATATACTAAAAACATTTAGTTTTAATGGCTTTTCGTTCTAACTCCTCCATTATATATTTGAACATTATTGTTGCATATGTATGAGAAAAACATTTGCTTTGATTCAATTGATAATAATCCGAATTCATTTTTCTTAATCAAAAAGAATTTAGACAAATTATATTAATAGATATAAAACTTAATATTTCTATGGGGATATTTTTATATACCTCCTCCCATTATCTAAAATTGTTATTTGATACCAAAATCTTTTGCGTATTTGAGAAGAAGTTTATTTCTGAAATCATGTTACTTACTTATGCCAATATAATTTAAGATCAATAATCAAGAGTTTATTTGTCAACTTTTATATATTATGCATTTGTTAATTAATTAATTTTTAATCATAAACCTATTTCAATATTGTTGGGAACGTTCATAAAATATAAAATTTTTGAATCTTATGAAATTATTAAATAAACAATTACATTCCGTAAAATATTGTTATAAACATGTTAAAATAGATTTTCAGAAATTTAATATAAAAAATTAATTTAAGTAAGAAATAAAATAAATTTTACGGTAGGGTTATTGAAAGATTTATGTAAAGATTTATTATAAAGTAAAAAAAAGTTAATTTCAAATTTGATGAAAATATTTATTTGAAATAAAATAAAAGTAATTTAAGTTTGATATTTTATTTGCGAAATAAAAGTAAACTAAACTATTTTTTGTAACTTTTAAATCAAAGTAAATTAAAAATGTAATTATAATTTTTTGAAAAATGTAATTATAATTTTTATTGGAAATGAAAATTGGAATTAAAAAATAATTGAAAACCATTAAATTGACTTAAATAAAAAAATGCAATTTTATTTTTTTTTTGGAAAATGTAATTGAGAAACAGTTAAATTTAAATGTACTATAAAATTGAAAAATTAATAAAAGACGCAACAAAATTTTTGTGACAAAATTTTAATTCACTATAATTTTTATGAAAGAAAATATAAATTTTTAATTTGTAAAAAAATATACAAACCATCTTTTTATTGATATCTATTTTTATTTATATTGGTAGTGTAAAAAAGAAAGTATAAAAGTTCCTCAAAAAATATTTGTTTAAAAAATTCAAATTGTTATAGAAATAAATTTTTGTGTTCATTATAATGTCTTTTGAGCAAGAACCCAATAAATATATTTAAAGAAATTTTATTTTTCAGAAATAATTTTTAATTAGAATATCATTTTTAAAAGAATTATATATATATATATATATATATATATATACATATATATAGATAATATTCATATCATCAGGTCATTCCACACCATGTATTAAACTAATACATTATAAGGGAATAAATAATAATTAAAAACTGCTGTTCGTAGTGTGAATCAATATTTGTTTGTCAAATGGAGATCTCGAAATCAGTGAACTTTTATCTTAACAACATCTGCAGTGATCAAGCACCTTATTCGAACGACTCGGCTGCGAATGTTCCCTAATCCGGGCTGTGAGATGACGGTTTGTCAATCCAATGTACGAGTTTTGACACCCGTGACAATTAAATTAATAGACCTGATTAGCTCTCATTTCACAATCGGTTTTCGATTTAGCAGAGAAGAAGCTTTTCACTTTAGACGTGATCGACACGATTCTTATTTCATCGATGTTTTTATGAATAATCTTTTTAAACGCTCTGAATACTTCTGAATATGGAATTTTAAGATTAATTTTGTATTTTTCAATCGCCTTATTTTCTTTGCGTTTTGTGTGTTATTGTGCATACATATTTGATTTAGTGTGACTTTAATGTTTTGTTCAATTAGCTTATTTGAATAATAATTATTCAGTATACTAACACATTTGGTCAGTGTAAAACAGTCACACGCCGACATAGTACATTTCGTGTTGAATTTATTCATTCTTTCCAAGTTGTGTTTTGCAAAAAAAAATTGGTTATTAGTTTTATAAACTCAATTAAACATATAAATAACGATACTGATTTTTAAAAACTACAAAACAAATATTACAATAATTATTGAAGTGATTCCCGGATTTTATAAATTACTCTAATCATCTTAGATTATTTCAATTCCTTTAAGAAAATATTAAATAGAAATGCAAAATGTTTTTTTAGCAGTTAAAACTGGTATTTATCTATAATTTTATTGCAAAATTTAGTTGATAGTTTTTGTTAAAGTGATTAAAAGCAATAGGAAAACGACATCGGTGAATTTCCCGGGGGACAAAACTCCGATTTTCACTTATGGATCAGTGGAATGAAATTGAATTTCCACAAGATTTTAGAAAATATGCTGTTTTTATACTTGTTATAAACTTCTTTAAATTAATAAATTACATTAATTTAACATTTTTAGAGAAAGTTACTATTATTTATGTTGTACTGAATTAAAATGAATTGCTAGAATTATTGTTATAAAAATAATGTAATTAAAGAAAAAAATGAAATTGAATAAAATACTATTTTATAAATTTCAGTTACATATGATATAGGATATATTTTTATGTTCCAAAATATACTTGGAAAATTTAAAAAATATGTTATACAAAAAAATTCTCAAAGCCACGCCTTTCTCGAATCACAAATGGACTTGTTCCGGATTAAAAATGTTTAAAAAAAGAGAAAAAAGAGTTTTATAATTATTTTTGTTTGTTTTTTGTGAAAGAGTTTTTCTTTGTTTGTTGAAAAATTTGTAACCGGAAAATTCCAGAAAATATTATTATGAACAACATCAATACGATTTTTCGAACATTTATTAAAATCACAAATCGAATTGTTATTACAAGAATTATTCAGACCAGTTTCGCTATTCGACATTTTTCTTGATTAATATATTTCTGAGCTTCATGCTAATTTTTTAAAATAAATGAAAAATATTTATAAATATTAATTAATTATAAAGATTCTAATTGGTTAAAATTAAATCTAAACATTTATTAAAAGGAGCAATTAAATTAATTTATAAAAATTTTATATTACATTAAAAATTAGATGTTATATTTGAAAAATATTTTAAATCTTTTACTTTAAAATTAAATTAAATTATTTTCAACTAGTAGAAATCAAAAAAATACCAATCATCCATCTGGGTAGGAGAGATACAATCCGAATAAATATACAACATGGAAAATATAAAACAATCAATTAAAAACATTCCTCACAATTATTACATTTGTTTTAATAATATGTTGCGTTGCAACATTGTTTAAAGATATTGTTTGTGAAAGAATATAAATACTATTAGGTTTGCCAAAAAGTCATTTCGTTTTTGAGTACGTCCTAATAAAAAGCTTGAAAATATAAAACGATGTGATAAAATTTAAATTCAATTATATATTCTGAAATCTTAATTTTCAGACTATGTTTATACAAAATATTAATTGATTTTGTTTTAATTTATTACTTTACCGTCAATTCGAAATGGAAAATCAAAATGAGCATATTCGTCATGTTTTGTTGCATTATTTTCGCAAAGGGAAAACCGCTGTTCAAGCTCATAAGAAGATATGTTTTGTATATGATAGTGACTCCCTAAAACTTCGACAGTGTTAATACTGGTTTTCTAAATTTCGTTCTGAAAAATTTCATCTGAAAGATGCACCACGCTCCGGTCGACCAGTTGAAGTTGATGGCGACAAAATAACAGCACTGATCAAATCTAATCAACATATGACGACAAGAGAAGTTGCAGAGACTCTGAAAATATAAAAATCAAGTGTTGGAAGTCATTTAAAGAAACTTTGATTCATCAGTAAACTCGATATGTGGTTACCACATGAACTGAAAGAAATTAATTTGGTGAAACGTATAGACATTTGGGATTCCCTTTTGAAGCGAGAACAAAGTGATCCATTTTTGAAGCGCTTGATTACAGGTGACGAAAAATGGATTGTTTACAGCAATGTGGAACACTGACGATCATGGACAAAACGTGGTGAGCCTGCCAAAACGATCCCAAAAGCAGAAATTCACCAAAAGAAGGTTATGCTTTCCGTTTGGTGGGATTTTAAAGGAATTGTGTTTTGTGAACTCCTTCCGAGGAATGAAACCATCAATTCAGACAGATATTGTGGTCAGCTGGAGAAATTGACTCATTCTATTCAACAGGAATGTCCTGAATTGGCAAATCGAAAATGAGTTGTAATTCAGCATGATAACACAAGACCGCATACAAGTTTGACCACTCGCTAGAAACTCTTATCACTGGATTGGGAGGTTTTGCCGCACCCAACGTATTCTCCAGACTTGGTCCCATCGGATTTTCACTTATTTAGATCACTGCAGAATTACTTAAACAAAAACACATTCGCCAGTGATGATGACATCAAATCGGTCCTAGACGGCTTTTTTACTAACAAAGGCAAAGGTTTTTATGAATCAGGAATAATGAAGCTACAGGAAAGGTGGAAGAAAGTGATTGAAAATAATGGACAGTATATCGTGTAAAAATATTTGTGCATCCATGTCATTTTTTGATAATAAATATTTTAGTAAAAAACGCATTGACTTTTTGACCAACCCAATATTTGAGTTTGATATTCTATTTGAAATTAAAAAATATTCTATTGAATATAAAAATAAAAAAAAATCGAATGCAAAAAAATAATCGAAACAAGTTCGTGTATCAACAAAATTTCCGTTCAAGAAGAAGCGAATCGCAGTAAATTTATCTGCTGAATTGTGCGACATTTTCTACTATCCTCAGATCTGAACTCGAATCGCATCTCCACAATAACCATAGCGACGTCAATTGAATCAAATGCGTTTATTGCGACTCGAATTTTGATTTTTCATCGATTTCGGAACACTTTGAATCTCAATTCAACAAAAATCGCCTCTCGACGAACATTTTCAACTTGTGTAACGTCTTTATCGAAATGAACAGCCGAAAATTGATCGTGAATCGTTAAATCGATCAACAACAAACTTGTTTATCCGATATCCTGCATATAATTCGTCGACGAATCTCAACTGATCGATCCATCGAGTCGAATTTTTCGACTATTTACCGCTGCATATTCGACAGTTGTTGCATGAAAACCACCCTCATCGATTTTCTCGTCAGTGATACTACCGAATCAAATTTTCTGAATATTTTTTATTTAATTATTCATTTTATTTCGAGAATCACTTATGTTTTCACAATGTGTTTCACAGATTTATCTTAAAATCCTATTTGATTTTCTACATTTATAAATGCATAAACCTATAATTAATGGCATAGGGTTTCTACCTTTTGATTTGTTGTAACGAAGACTTATAAGAGATTTGCGAACTAATATAGCTAAGAATGGTATTTCATTATTGTAGTATTAAATTAAATTTTTTTGTGAGATATTCTTTTCCATCATCAGAATATATAATTTAATTTGTAAGATAATAAAATGTTAATTAATGTGAGATTTTATCAGAGAAAATATTTTCTGTTCTACAATATGGCTTTGATTGACATTAAGAGAAACAGTTTTGTGAATCATTATTAATAAGACACTATAACTCATTAATTAATACTAAAAATAGTCAAATTAGGGCTGTCGCAATTCCTAAAATCGTTAATGAAAATTTTAAAAATATGTCATTATTATCCAACACAATTCTGAAAAACAAAACATTTACTGAAAACCTCTCCCATTAATGAACATGTTATTATCTGACATTAAATGTTAATTGATGATGATGAAAAATAAAATTCAAAAAGATGTACAATAATCAATTCCTTAGAAAATGTTTAGCTAAATTTTTATTTTATATATATATATATATATATATATATATTTTAAATATATAATTAAAATAATATCAATAAGACTTGAAAGTAGACACTTGAATCAACATATAAAAATAAATAATAATTTATTAAATATTACCTCAATAATAAAATAAACAAATAAACTCTGATTTAAATACACATTAAATTTAATTTTAGTTTTTCTAAATTTTTTTATCATTCTTAAATCAATTTTTTTATAAATTTTTTCTTATTTTTATAATGAATATAAAATCAAGTTTAAATACTTAAAATTAATAAAATTGTATTGTTTTGTATTAATTTGAATTTTAAATAACAATGAGCTAATCGGTTCTAAAACTGATTTATAAAAAAACATTATAAATGTGATCCAAAAAATATTTTATTAATAGTACTTTGTTATTAATAATTAAAAGAATTGAGGAAATAAAAAATTAATATAAACAAATAAATTTTAATGTTTATTTTACTAAATAATTTTATTACCATTGAAATTGCTTTTCAAATTATTATGTTTGTGAATTATGTGAATTACGTACTTAAAACAGAGCAAAGTTAAATTACTTCGTAATTGTAAAGGGTAGTCAAATGGGTACACGGAGTCCAATTTTAGGACATTTGTGATCATTCTAATAAGATGAGCATTATAGTGTACACGATACACGACAAAAGAAAACTCGTTGCAAGAGAGACGAAAATTAATTTTAATTATTAAATTACACGTTCAATTTTACAATAAATGTAACGGGTGCGCAGGCAAAATCTGGACAAATTTTAAACCACCATTGTGAAAAGACGAAATAAAATTTCCAGAAGCTGTTTATATTTTATTGAAGGGCAAGATGTAAGGAACAAAAAATGTTTACAGAATAATTGAAAGTGGTCCGTCTCTATACACAGCACGAAGGCGTTTATTAATCCTTTTGAAGTCCTTCTGCAACGTGGACTGATCCATTGGAGAATGGACAATGACATTAGCGCAAACCAGTACAGAAAATAGCACAGAAGAAAGAGTCGTAGAAAACCTCAACATTCCATGCGACTAGATTCAATCCATGACGGACCCTCCGACTATCTCGAAGGCAGTGTAAGAAGCGATAGATACTGAAGAAACACATCTGACTTTTAGGATTGCACATCTAACTTCAAGGGGAGAGTGTAGATGTCCCTTTCGCGACTGTACGAAGTCCACGAATACAGCCAAAGGGTTGCAGAACCATGAATATACAACCCATTGTTGGTCGTCTCTCACAGGGAAGCCGAAAAGATCTCGGAAACCAAAACTATTCGACCCCGTAGGAGGCCTATCTGGGGCTGCTAGTGATTCATTAGTTTGGGTAAACCCTCTAAAGAGCCTAGAGGCTCAATACCATTCGAAAGAGATGGGATGCCCATATCATACAGTAATAACAAAGGTTAAATTATATAATATATAAGTTAGATATTAACCCATAATCACCAACTTTTAAAAATCAAGAAAAAAGTCATTTTTGGTGACATGATTTTATTTGTACTAAAACAACACAAAATGTTTTAAGAAATAAAAAATCGAAAATGCGAGCAATGGTTTATTTGGATGTAGCCTAAAGAGTACTGGAATTATTCAAAAAAATAAAAACTATTTAAATAAAAAAACATTTTTTGTGCTAATTTTAAAAATTGTAAGTTGAATTTTACTGAAAATTTTATTTTTCCAGAAAAAAATATTGTTTTTTGAAAGTAACAAAATTTATCAAATTTAATTAAAGCAAAACGGAAATATTATTAAATGTATTAAATAACTGATTTATTTATTATAAAATATTTTTAAATTGAGTCCCATTTGTACCAACAACATGACGAAGCAAATTTTCAGGTGTTTTCGTCACTAAGTCATGAATTAAGTTATACGATTTACGTTCAATCACCACTTTTAGATCGTTGACTGTTTAAAGTAAAATTTCTGATAACCCAACAAAAATAATCATGGGGACTCAATACGAGATTTTAGAATGGCTAATCGATGTGACCTTCAGTTTTTGCAACTCTAATTATTCTCTTTTCAAAGTGTTCGCACTATGAATTGAACCCTTCTTGAATACGAGCAGGTCTTGCCCGATCCTTCAAAAACTAATAATTATCAGCGATTCAAGATGCATAATTGTATGGTATGATTTCGTCATTTAACCTATTGGAAAGACTTATCCAGAAGGAGAAAGTTTAAGGAGAAGCAATTTCATACTATTAGCTAACAACTCTAACAATTTCTGCTCTTTCCAGTTTGTGATCCTCATTGAGGTTTCTCATTAGCCACCTTTTTGTTTTAAGTCTTTTTTTACAGCATTTGAAAAGTTTTGTGACTTCTTCGGTATTCATTGTAATTGTTGTTCCTATCATCGGGAATGATACTGGCTGCTTGGTCCTTTCTGACATGACTATTGAGCTCCTTTTTTCTCTGCAAACTCCTTGTTGCATCCTTCTTTTGGACATTGTAGAAGCTTCTCTCTCTCCTTGATTATTATTGGTACATCTGTTCTCGTTTGATCGCACCAGCCTAATATTATTAGCGATTTTAAAAATGCCTCACAATCTACAATGGGGTCTCTAAATGATGTGATTCATTCATGATGTGAAGTTATTCTCAATTATCGTAAACAGCCTCATACCTGAAAAGCCACTCGGAGACATTTGGGGATAAATTACTTACTTCCTCCCATTGATCTTCTTCCGACTGGCATTGTCGCTGTCCAGATTCATTTGATGTACTCGAACTCTTCTTTTGCTTCAATTTTACAATAGATATATGATGTCTGCTAGTAATAATATTTATTTATAGCAAGAATTCAATGTCGAAAGTGTTCATATAGATCTTTTCTATTTTCTTCACATAAATAAATCTGGTGTATAGATTGTAAAGCGCCTGTTGTGTCTTGATGCTATTCCCCGTCCTTCTCCAGCTCTCACATACACAATAAACTATTGAAAGTATACATGCGTTCAACATCTTTCATTTTTTATAGTAAGTTTGGAGCTTCTGAGTACTCGTTTATGGTTTATGGTCTTCTTTATTTATCCATGTTTCCAGTAAAGTAGATCATTAATTCCAGGTATCAGAAATTTAAGACCTATTTATTACTATCCTCAAGCAGTTAGGAGCCTGATATTTCCCTTTAAGTTGAGGATCTTTGTCTTTTTGATATTGATTTTCAGCTCTAAATCTAAAAAGATATCATTTATAAGGATTGAACTTTTGATAATGTTTTGCCAGCAGTGTCAATTAGACAGAGATTACCTTTGATAGGCTAATCCTAAATCCAGAAAGCTACCGTATTTTGTTATCATTTTCTCTCTTCCAGAGAGTCCGTTTGATACTACACATTTCAATACATTGCCAAACACAATATTGAACAGGAAATATCACACAAACCTGTCACACTCCCTCGATTATTTTGAATGCTTTACTCCTAACTCCTGTTTTAAAAGCTCCAGAGAGACTTCAGAAGAACACTATCAAATGCTTTCTCTAAATCTATAAGATTACATAAGTGTTAGGGTTCTTATATCGGGCTTTCTCCTAAGCTTGGCCAGGGCACTGATAGCCAGTTACGTCTTTCTTTTTGATCGAAGTCCGAATTACCAGTTGTCCAGTGAAGTTTCAGTTATTGGAGTGATTCTGTTGACAATGATTCGAGACAATATATTTCTCCTTACATCTCCAAAGTATGAAGTTGCATAGAATTAGCTAATAAACTTTGAAACAATATAGATGATTAAATAGCATTAGAGACAATATTTACATATTCGACATAATTTCTTTCCGTGATTAAAATATCTGTCTTTAATATTTATTAATTTTACAGAGTTTTATTCTTCTTTACTCATAAATGAAAAAAAAGTCGTCATAAGTATGTCTTTCCATAACATCGAAATTTTATCATTTAAAATTTAATTTTAAGGCAAGCTTTATGAATAATACCAAATACAATAAAAATTTAATTAATAAAAATGAAAATATTATGGATGCAGAGACACTGGAGACGTGGTATATATTGGTATATTATTACGGAGTTTGAACCTCATGTTACATAAAATATTTTCACTTATCTTTTCGTCGACTTTAGTAAATATTTTTTCCTAAAGTTCACAAAAAAGTAAATATTTTCAAAATTAATTAAATTAATTAATGAAGAATTTATGTCCAAAAATATACGTGGTCTATTTGATAACGTACATTTCAATCATTCTTTTCAGTAATATATAATCTAATTAATCAATAAAATTTCTAAAATTATTACGAAAAAATCTCTCAAATTATCACAAAGTATTTATCCAAAAATATTTTTCGATTATTTTAAGAAATAAAATTTATTACCCTCACAACAAATTTTATTCTGATTGATAATTTCCACCAAAAAAAGATTTTTTTATCTCGAATAATTTATCATTATAAATAAAAAAAATACTATTTTCAGATAATGAATTTTGAATTAAAATTTTTCTTTTTATATAAAACCAGAAATTTGACGCTTTTAATTATTAATCAAATTAAAAATTATTACTTTTTCATGGATTTTTAACAAAAAAATATTTACAAAATATTTGTTTATTTGAAATTTTTTTCATTGAATTAAATTAATAAACAAATTAATCAATTAATTTTTTTGTTATTAAAACGGTGACCAAACAATTGCGTAAAGACAAATGCATATATGAACAAGTGAATAATTGTGGTTCCCAGACAATTGGGTTATTGACATTTGAGTAATGGGACAAATTATTAAATCATTACAGGGTTATTCAACTTTCTATTAAACTTTCTATCATATTAATAACATTCATATTAAAAAACATTTCCTCAAAATAATATCAACATTTTTTCCATTCTTTTTATTAACTCACTTTCTATATAGGTATATATATATGTATCCATAGAATTCAGAAACCTATTTGTGAAGGCCTTCTACTCAATCAATTTTCTCCAAACTTTGCACACTTACTCATTCTCGATGACAATAAATGATTATGTGAAAATTTGACCGAAAAAAATCTTTTTAAGATCCCAAAATGGGAAAAAACGAAAAATTCGGAGTTATCGAAAAATATTAATTGCAAGATATCTATTTATAAATTATAAGTAGTTTATATTAAATTTTAATGTTTTTTTAATTGAAATTTTTTAAATTTTAAAAATTTTGTTGGCGAAGTAGAGTTCTGTCTGCATAAAGAATGGATATAAAAAATTTAATTTTTTGATTTACTAGTTTATCCTGAGAAGGAAATTTTATTTTTTTTATTTATGGAAGGAAAACTAAAACATAGTAACAGTATAAAAAATGGTTTGTTTTTTATCAAAAAAATTTTATGCTTTCGCGTAATACGTCAAAATGTCGAGGTCATAATGTTGCAAACTGTGATATTAAAATGAATAATTAAAAAAAGCATGATTAATTATAATTGAATATTTGTTTTAATATTCGATGTAATGTAGTTTGCAAATATATATATATATTAATCGTCAATTGCATTTATTGATTTTTGATTATCGTATCATTAATATTATTGTCGTAATATAACATGGCGTCACGAGCAGGTAAGAATAATTTTTTGGACGAATTTCTCTTTAGGGAAAAAGAAACAAAACTTTTCGTTTACAAAAAAAAATCTGCAAGTTCAACCGCAATCAAGGAGCACGTAAAAAACGTTCAAGAGTTTGTTAAGTTATTCACTTTCGGTGAAAATGAAAAGAAGGATGAATTGCAATTATTCCAGAAATATTTCGACGAGGAAATTAACAAAGAAATTCAAAGTGATCCATCCTACAATCACGAATCGGAGAATATCAAGGACTATACTCAACGACTTTTAAAAATGTTGGAGAAGAAAGAATCCAAAATAAGCAACATCAGACCTTTGTTCCAAATTACCCAAGCAAAAAAAGAAAGCATCAGTGACTATGCCAAAAGAATACGCATAGGAAGTCTTGGAATAAAGGAAATGAAAGAAGACATAATGATTGAAGCCTTTTTGGAAGGTTTGACATATAGGACAATGGCAACGATCGTCCGTCTTTTTAAACCAAAATCACTTGAAGAAGCAATCGATCTTATCAAGGATGAACAAGAGCCAACAAGACTCGTCGATGACGACCAAAATCTTTATTATATGAAACACGATCGGGAACATATGAAACAGTTAAAACTCGAAAACGAGAAACTGAAGAACGAGATCATTCGACTAAAGGCGATAATAGCGGGAACAAGAAATAAACCGCAATACAAACAATACGAGTCTAGATACGCAACTAAAGACATCCAACCATATTCAGGGGAGAAGAGAACGTGTTTTAACTACAAGAAGATAGGACATATCGCTAAATTCTGCAAGGAACGTAAATGCTATGGGTGCGGATCGACAAATCACGTTTTTCGAGACTGTAGCATCAAAAGATTAAGATATTTCCAAGAAGAAGAAGAAGAGATTTTGAGCGATGGGCCACCGGAGACGGAAAATGTCGCATCAAAGGACAAACAGATTAATATGATTCATGGATCGGGATGTAGTAAAGAAAAATCGAAGATAATTTTCAACAAAAAACCAACGTTGGAGGAAGCATATAGCAATTACATTAACAACCACGGAGCACGTCCGAGAAAAAATTTATATAAATACGAACCGACATTAATATCGGAATCTAGACCAGAGAAAGCTAGAAACAAACCAATCGT